>BMAO01018440.1:0-60231 GCA_019973975.1 Trichonephila clavata | reverse complement strand
AGTGGACCACCAAGACATTTTGGAGTGACCGCTTTTGCAAAGAGCTAATGCGCGCATACTAAAGGAACATCAATGGAACAACGAAACCAGCTAGACTGGAGAAATGTGTGTGGCTTTTCACAATCGATGCAATTGCCTTACCTGTGTGAATCTGCGTTTTCAACGATGAATGTAATAAAGACAACATATTGTTCCCGTTTCACAGACGACCACTTAGAATCCAGAGGAAGATTAGCTGTTAGAAGTTATGTACTGAGAAATTCAAGATTTGCTGACAATATGCAGACTAAATCTTCTACTGTCATTAACTACGAGTGAGCGAGCGAGTCGTCGTACTATTCAGCTACAGTAGGGATTTTGGCGGTGCACTTCATATTGAACTATGGTCAAGTGTCGAGAACGACACCTGAGTTTGCATTCTCTCTCTCTGCACCACATCAACTGGAGGACATTAGAGCCATGACATATTTAAAGTGCATCGCCTCCTCTGCATAGGTGGGTCTTTGGCGGTACTAGGCCCGAACTCATGACACGCCAGTCACGAGTCCATTACCTTGACCACTAGGCTACCACGGCAACTATAACTACGAGAACTCACTTTTATTTTTTAATGTATTTTGAATTGTTTGATAGTAAATGCATCATGTGATATTATTAAATTTGTGGCTATTATTATTATATTTTTATCTTGCGTTTTGCTTTAAACGTGGTTTAAAGCGTAATGTTTTTTTTATTGCAGTTATGTAGGTAAGTATGTGATCTCTCTCTATATTTATCACTGTCATAATATAAATATTGTAGACCATCTCTTAGCTCACTACATCTGCGCCACTCGGTGGACCGCAATACCTTATAAAAGTTAGACCGCACCATGTAAAAGTCTGCCCACACCCTTGGATTACAGCATATTCTCTCCGAAGTGGTAACAGGGATCCAGTATCCAAATACTTTTAAAATATAAGGATGAAATACCAATCGATTGATGACTTAAATCAAACATTAACCTTCCAGCCGAGGTGGTGACATGAATATTGAAGCGATGCCTAACATTCCTGGTTGTGTATGCACTGCATGGGAGAATAACTAAGGAATTGCCAATAAATTACAAGTAATAAAATAAAACATTTTTACATTAAATACACCCACCTTGTCAAATAGAAATTGTATATGAGTTGCAGTAATGACTGGACAAACAAACCTCTTAAAGTATTATGCTCAGGAATTCCTTTCAACAGAAAAAGATTCCCCCCCCCCAAGAAGGTGTGTGTGGCGAGCTGTTCTCCAGCAAATCGCAACAGCAAAGGATTAGAGTAAAAGTGATTGATGACTAGTCCGACGTGAAGTTCATTTCTGCACAACGAGGTTGTGAACCAGCAGGTTTGTAGTTTTGATGGTTCAAATCAAACGTCAAGGTAGCAAGTTATTTTCAAATAGTTTTTATTTTATATATATGCAAAGGCATTGTTACTTTCAGAATATGCTCCACGATTCTATAATATTTGTTCTATATTCACGAACTATGTGTTCCCTCCCATTGCGATATCTACGGAAATGGGAGAGAGCTGATTTTCTCGTTAAAAAGGATGCGGGTGTTTTTCATTGCTTTCAGAGAGGTATCCCGTACTCTTATGTAAGCAGAGTAATTAAAATTAGGGTAATCAAGTTACATGAAGCTTTTTATAAGAACAAACGTACGATAGGTCTTGGAGGGAGACGCTAAATGAAATCCCAGATCATCCGAGACGGCATGTGGTTGCTGATTTCAGGCTGGAAACAAGACACGACTGCCTTGCGGGTCATCTATATAGACCAGCGCTTCTCAAACTTTGGGGCACGCCCCGTAGGGGAGCTTGATAACACTTAGAGGGGGGCGCGAGCATATTAAAAATTTGAAAACAAACTATCATTTAAAAAAAATTATTAATGTATTGAAAGTAAACAAGTAAATACATTCTTACATAATAAAAAAATGACAAACAAAAAAAAGCATTTAAACTGATAAAATACACTTGTACATTAATCAGAACAGTGCATTGTATTTTATAGTCAATTTAACAATACTAAGTTAAAAACAAGTTTAATAATGACCAGTGACTCCATGGGCTTGTTATATATAAAATTACATGCAAAAGTTGACGCTTATATTGATAATTTGTACGGTTTATAATGTTAATCCCTTAATTGCAGGTTTACAGTTACGCGATTCACTCCCTAATGCCACCGTTTTGCACGTATGCACGCATATATGCGTATGTGATGTATTTGGAGGGGGCAAGAAAGGGAATAAATAAGAAAATCCTCTGAAATAAGTAAATCCTTCGCAAACACTGTCAGGGTCATTTTATTGCATACCAAAGCCTTCGGAATAATTTAAAGACAGCAGTGAAATGAAAAGATCGTATTTTGGGAAAACGTATATGTATATATATACGTCCGGGGTAATTTACGCACTGGCTGAGCGAGACGTTTATATACGCCGTTGACACTTAAGAGGATAAAGTCGTATTATAGCTTTAGCATCAAAGTATTTTTTTTTCAAATTCAATACTTTGTTTTTGTATGGAGGGGGAGGGGCGCGATGAAAATCATGATTGAATATTGGGTCGCAATTCGGAAAGTTTGAAAAGCACTGATATAGACTAAATGTCCTTCCCTCTCTAAACTATGCTTTGAGTAGAGATAATTCCCTAATGAAGGCTGAGCACCTGGAGATTTGCCCTGCTGTCTCTGGTAACATGTCTGAAAGATAATAGAGGGTCATAGAGCTGTTGCAAGCTCTGAAATCTGAGTAACTTTTGATTGTGTTTATGCTTATGTTTTTCTTCTGTAGTTTTATTCTTTGTTTTTTTTTTTGTTTCCACCTGATTGGGACATCTACTCATGCACCTCAGCGCCCAGTGGTAACGTATACTGAGAGGGATACAATAGGCTTTGGGCCTCATGGGCTGGTGCGACACCGTGTTTAGTTTAGTAGTATTTTTATTGTTTATTTGTTGTTTAATTTGTTGTTACTCCGTGTATGTTTGGGTGGAGTGTTTTCACTCCAGTGACTGATGATGCTGTTGCATTTTTTTTTCAAGTGCTGTTGCTAGAAATTTAAAAAAATCAAGAACTTATCATAGAAAGAGTGTACTGCATTACAATAACACTTCTGAAGTATATTACACCAAGCTGCTCCATTTTGTTTTTCATTCGTTATCAATGAAGTATTCTTATCTTATTCTTTTGTGTTTCTGATTAAGCCATGGATAAATCCTCTAAGCTCAAATATTATTTGCTTTTTAAAAATCTTAATGGTTCATCAATTCACCCGAAAAAGAACCAATTTACATTCAATTAACACGAACAACATTCGAAATAGTTAGAAACAATAATCTGCTTCTTGTGGAACTAATTCAGTCGTAAAATCACTATTTCCTTAAAGCTACTCCAAACGATGTTTCTTGGCACATGAATGCTCCAGCAAACATCTAATGAATCGAATCAAAAGTAACAGAATTAAAAGTTTAAATGGAATAAGAAGATAAGGTTTTTATTTTTTTTAAAAACTTTTTATTTCGTGTTAAGTAGAAATGGGAAGTATAAAGTAAACTAGAGTTTGAATTTTCTGATGTATAACTAGTTGGAGTCCCTTGATAAATATTTATCGGCGAAAAACTTGTACAGTGTTTTTAACTTTCAAGGCTTTGGTAATATATTTTTCCTTTTTTTGTAATCTACTAGTTATTATAAGGTTTGAAACATTAATGTTACATTTAAAACGATTGACGTTATCGTTTTGAGTCATGCTCAAGTGATAAATTCAACATCTGTGCTCGTACCTCCACGTTTTTAATGAATTTGTTGATAACATTTTAAATGAGTTTAATTTAAAATTAAACTGATTTTTTATTATGAGTTATTTTATTATAAACTGAATTTTTTTATGTTTGTTTTTTCGCACAACAAGGCTCTCAGTAGCTTATAGGTCATGGTTATGGATTCATGACCAGGGGCACATTTTTAACCTCTCCGGCGAAATAGACATTTCAAATTCTTTCGCCACCCACTCTTTTCAGAGCACTCCCCTTCTTTCAATTCTTACCTTGCCAGTTTTGAATCATGAATCATGAATCATGAGAGATTATCCCTTAACTCTCTTACTCAATTTCCTTTGTTTGTGTTGCTCTTTTGATGAACTGACTTTATAAAATTTAGTTAGGCTTAGCCAGAAAAAAATGACCTGGTCCTTAATGGGTTAATGAATGATAACTCTCTCTCTCTCTCTCTCTCTCTATATATATATATATATATATAACTCTCAAAAAATAATTCTCATATTTCTGCTGTATAATTTTGCAAAAGTAAATTTTTTTAAAGAAAAAATTGTGAAATAAGTCTAATTTTTAGATTTATATCGTTATAATTTTTAAAAAATAAATAACTTATTAAAAAAATGTTTAAAATGTATTTAGATGCCTTTTGCGATTACAAAATGATAGAATAATGACATAATTAAATTCTACACAAAATTTTAGAAGGGCCAAATTATTACTTATTATGTGCGTTAAGTGATTATAAGAGAAGCAAGTGTAGAGCTTTTTACTACGTCAACTTCTCTAGAAAGTAAAACGAATTATTATTGCAAATAACTATCTTAAAAACAGCAAAATACTTAAACTTTACCAGTTCAAGAAATGTGTAAAAATAATTACGGAGCATTTGCGATATTTTTTCAATCACGTCCTTGAAAGTTTTCTTAGAAGTGTAATTTACGAAATTACTAGTTTAATAATTGATTGTACTTTCTATTTATTAATTTATCATTTGAAAAAACTAAGGAATTGCAATATAACTGCATGGTAACTTTAAGAAAAGTTAAATTTGTAAGAAAAAAATCAGCTGTCACATGCACCTATAATTAGTGTATGAAATTAAAATTGTGAAATTTTAATACATAATACAAGAGATTCTTATATATATACATATATATATATATATATATATAACGTTCCTCGTCAAAAATCTTTTAACAATTAGGGACACAATTTTTTTATTCACAAATAAAAACTTAGAAATAATGCATGAGGCAATCAAAATATGAACAAATAAAATATAAAACATTTAAAATTAGCATTTATATTATTATTGCAACATATTATGTACTATTATCTGTCGGTTTTGTGGATAATTCATAATGCTTTCGCCTCTTAAGCCTAAAGTTGTTGGTTCGATCCTGTCTAGTGTCGATAGTTTTCTAGATGCGAAAATCGGAGGCCCGCATGTCACATGATTATGTGGCAAGTAAAAGATTCTATGAGTTTCAATTTGGCTCTGGTACTCTTTGCAAAATTTAGCAACCAACGAGAGCTTAAATTAAAAATTAATTCAAGCGTCAGAATTAATTTGGTATCGAGATCCGCCCCTAGATGGTGCCACCGTGAAATGGCTCTCACATTTTGGACTTGCCTTGTATACAAAGGCTTATATTCCAATATGACACCCAGAACGAAAAACACATAAACCGTAAAATCCGGCGTATAACATGCACTTTTAACACAAAAAATAGGATCGAAATTTACAGTTGCGGGTTATACACCGGGGATAAAAATGATAGCTTAAAAAAAAGATGAACACAGAAAAAATTAGATTTCTACGTATATGAAAATACTGTTTATTTAAAAGAAATGATATTCTTTGTTATCTTGAAGGGTTGTGGTTCTAGAAGTGTACTTTTTTTTTCCAATTCCTACTATTAGTTCACTTTTCCCCACTTGTTCAAATTTTCTGTCGTTAATAAAAAGATATCTATTTATCCATTCAAGATCAAATACATTTTTTAAAAATTGTAGTGGATGACACTTGATGTTAATACAATTTTTTCAAATATTAATTCATTAATTAAATTAAAAAATGAATAAATAGTAACAAACTAAGATTAAAATGGAACAGCATATATAGAAAGGAAAATCGTTCGCTGTGTCCCTGTAGCGCAATGGATAGAGCGTTGGACTTTTACTTCAAAGGGCATGGGTTCTAATCCCACCTTGGATGGCTTAATATCTGAGACTGTGATTTCTTTTTTACTATACGATTTAATTTGAAAAATTAAATTTAATTAATGAATAAACAGTAACAAACAAATATACAGAAAGGAAAATGGAAAATTGCAATGAAAATTGCTTTCAATTTTGTCATTTAATATTGTGATTTCTGTCATATATATATATATATATACATATTTATATTAATTGTAACTATTTAATAAAATGTAACTCTATAAAAAATAAAAAAATTTCTTTGTTGACCTAAGTAGGAATTGACTAAATTTTTTTTTATATTACTTGTTTCAAATGCTTTTAATAATTCCTTGTGAATAAATGACCTCAAAACATAAGAGCATTGGCGCAAATACATTTCAGGCTCCGTAAAAAAAAAGGGAGCGCGTTATACGGTGAATATGTTCAAGAATGTAGCTTGAATGTAAAGATGCGCGTTATACGTCGGATTTTACGGTACACTATTATTTAAAAAATATTCGTTGTTATTTAACAATTTATGCGATACAAAATGTAATATTGTATGTAATATTAAATATTTAAGCAATCTTTATTATGTACACAAATTATTCACCGACAAACTGCCTAGAAATTTGATATGACCATTATCACAATTCAAATATGCGTATCATATCACGTTTCATGGCATTTTTAATCTACAAACATTTATTAGGAAATTTTAGTTCATCAGTAATAGATACACTATTCAAAGTGAGGATTTAGAATTAAAATAAAAATACTCGTAATTTAATAAAATATTTTATCTCACAAAAAATATCTCTGTAAATAAAGAAGCACAGTGGTAAGAAGCCCAAAAAGGAACAAAAAATTTATCTAGGGCTCTTCTGAATGCACACAACATTGAAGACTGCTATGCATAAACATCCCAATCATTTTCAGAGTAACCTAATCTTCCACTTTCTGCAGGATCAAACACCGGAATGATTTAACCATAAATTACCAACCTGAGATTAAATAAATTCCAACAATCTTTCATAGCAATTTAGATCCTGCAATCTGACATATCTCTCACCCCTAGCTCTTCGATCCGAGATCTAATTCCACATTCAGGCGTAATTGGCCGTTTTCGGAAACGTCAAATGCGGGCGTTTCCAAGAGTTTGGGAAATGAAAGGAAGAAAAGATATACGAGTATATCCAACGCAAAACTCTCTCCAACTCCAAGATGAATTCTTCACCCTGATCTGGGTATATCTACAGTTTTAATTATGTGACAGGATTCGTGAAACAATTCATTATTTATCAGATCCAGGAACGCTGATTGGCCGTGAGGATAACACGTGACGGGGAATCATGCGATATGTAAATTGACTCTGATATTCAAAATTCGAATTCCGGGGTCTTATCTGAACGGAATTGGGAGACGGTTATAACTGTAATTTATGCGGATTCCTTACGGAGGAGGGGGGAATTTGTGGGAATTAGAAAAGGAAGTAAGTTGTAAAAGAGAGTAACGATCTCTTTGCTTCTGAATTAACCTATGCGAAGATTGTGTGTATGGGTTGTTTTGTTTTTGTAAGATAGTTATCAGAACGCTTCAATATTCAAATGCAATTAAAAGCTAATTTGAAATAACATATCTATGTATAGACAGTGCGTAAACATATTTTGATATAAATTTACTCAAAATATATCTTAATAAAATATGCATGAGGAGCTTTGTAAAATTCACACTAGTTTGTATAGATAATCATTAATGTAAATTTTAGTGTAGCATTGGTAAGATCTAAAGGTACAAGAGTCAATTCAATTAAATCTGTCATAAATTTGAGATGTAATTGGTAGTTTTGAATTTATGGGGAGTTCTTAGAATTTGGATATATGAATGCCAACAGTCTTAATGTATTACATACACACACACAAATATATATGCATGCAACTAATTACCACGCGAGCGAGAATATTTACATTTTTGTTAAATATGATTTTGATGTAGTCGTGGAAAGGACGAGCAAGTTTGGTAGCTCTTACATCTTCATTTTATTATTTACGTAGAAAACACACACACAAACACGAAACAATACACAAAACAATCAATACACAGCAAGACAAACGCGCGTGGTTTATATGATGATTACAAGAAGGAGCTTTTTTATCTAGAAATTTCAGTCTATTTGTACCGTTGGACAACCAGAGACTATGAAAATCATGACTTCCATCAATGGCTTTTTTGATTGTCTAGATAAACGAAGGATGCAGATTACATAATACTTAATGTAAAAACGCTTAACTTTTAGTTTTACACAGAGAAAGTTATGGTTATATCCCTTTGAGCGGGAAACGAGAAATTGATTATTACGCAAAGTCCTGGAAGGTTCAAGACCATTATGGATTAAAAACCCTCAAGAGAAAACTAAAGTGAATTATTAAATATGTACATACACACACACATATAAAACACACATACACGTATATACACTTACATATATACACACATATATGTACACACACATATATATATATATATACTTACATACACAGTGGCGTACGCAAGAATTTTTTAAGTGGGAGGGGGGGCAGGGTTGAAAGTTCACCATTATTATATTATGCTCCAATACACCGCTCAACATATTCTTTTGATTTTGTCTATTTGGGGGAACAAAAAAACAGTAAAAAATTAATTATTGAATAAATAATAAGCATTAATTACTAGTACTTAATTAAATTTTACGTACTATATACATATAATTAGAATAAATCGAAAAAAAATCAAGGGCTTTGCGGGGAGTCCGAACCCCTTTTCCCTTGTGTTCGCCACTGCATGTACACACAAAATATATAGCTAATGTGTTTTGCTGTTTTCTTTAATTTAATTGTTAGACTAGAAATACATAAGACATCAAAAGACTAAACATGTGTTTAATGCGATTTCTTGAAAAACCTACGCATTGTTAATTATATATGGTGCAGTTACTCGGGAAGTGTATTTTCATGCGGGACATAGAAAATTGATGATCTGATGCTTCCTACTAGGTTTCTGTGTCTGGTATGTCCATTTCTAAGTCTAGCCAAACCTTCTACATTTAGATACAGACACAGAATTGCAGACTGCAACTGTGTGAACCTCTTAAGGTCTCGAAAGCACTTAATACAGTATCAGGAATGCCTCGATTTTTCAATTGGAGAATAAATCTTATGAGTGATAGGAAAATAAAACTTTTTTTTGTCTTGAGAACAGAAGTCGTGCTGTAGTGATATCTATCTCACAAAGTTCCCAAAAAGTTCCCAAAGTTATATTTATGTTACCGTTAAAGTGTGAAATCCGTTATTCCATAGGGAAATAACTAAATAAATCAGTTAAAGTATATAAAATTATTGAACTCTATGATTTAACTAGGTATTCTACAGAATAACGATTACTTGATCGTTGAAGTATGAAATACAGCATTTGAAAGTTCTTTGAATTGATTCTAGCTGCTTTTTGTTAGTTCTGATCTACTTACTGCTGCTTTTCAATGTCGTGTGTGTGTGCACGCTTCATTCCGTTGCTTGAAGACGAAAAATTTAAACGGTGTATATATGTTAGCGTTTTACATTTTGGATAATTAACAAATATTTTTGCAACCCATTTTCAAGCAATGATTTCTACAGTAATGGGAGTCTAACCTGTAAATTAGAAAGATTCAATGCGAGAGATTTGAATCTTTATTAAATAAGGTGGGACACGGGGAAAAAAAGCTGCACTTGCTCGTTAAAAACTTTTAACTTTGGTAGCAGAAGTAAACAGAGTGCTAAAACAGCAGAGAAAAAAAGTACCACGGGATTATTGGTTACTCCAGCATTGTGATATTCTTGAAGTTCTAGGAGTTGAGAAAAGTTAATTGGGCCAGTAACAAATGCAAAGCATATTTTTTCCCCTTCTGTTTAATTAATGTTAGCAATATGAGAAATAAATAAATTATATCATCTGATTTTTCTTATTATTTATTAATTAATCATCCACGGTTGGGATCAAATGTATTTTTCTAGAGATTTTAGCTATTTATGATCATTTAATCTATGAAATAACTTTGAATTTTTTTATTTTTCACTTTTTGACGGTCTATCACTAATTATTTTATGAAATACCTAAGTAAAGTATGAAATCTTTCATCTTTTATATACTTTGACTCACTTATCTAGTTCTTTTATGAAATACCTAGTTATTCTATGAAATAACTGAATTATACGCTAACAGTAACATATATATAATCATTAATCATACACTAAATTGTTATAAACCTAATTTAAAACTAAAATATAAATAGGAGTATAATAAGACTATATACTTCAATGTTAAATTATCACAGAAATGTAATAAACTCTTGAGCTTAAGAACTAAAATCTTTGAGTTAAACACTCTTCAGCTAACCTAATATACCTAAAATTTCCTGTTCGAACTGTTAAATTTATATAAAAATTTTGGAAATTATATAAAAGTTAAATTTATCCATGAATTTCCTAATAGGAGCATTTTTAAAGTACGGTTAAAATAGCAATAACAGATAAATTGAATTTTCAGTTGATGTAATTAAATCCAAAACAGACATTTTTTTTTTTTATTTCATTGAATTGAACAATATTTTGACTTTATAAAAAAAATGTTATTTTGTTTTTACGTTACATAGTTTTCGATTACAACAAATTACACTCAATTAAAAAAAACTGAAAGTGGGCCATTAATCTAAAAGAAGTAGTCATTTAAATTACTTAAAATTTATCATGGAGAGCCTAGTAAGAATATTATGATTGTATTCAAGGCCGCTTATCCGCTTAGGCATGTAGGCACGTGCCTAAGGCGCAAAAGATTTTGGAGCTCAATAAGTTCGAGGGCGAAAAAAGAGAAACAAATTAAAATTACAGCATACCATCACCTAGCGGATAGTAAGAGAAGAATTTCTGCTTTCAAGAGAATAAAGGCTGAAATGAGATCCACCATGGAAAATGAAAAGCTAAACACACAGTTTGATGTTGCTATGCACTCAAAATGATATTGTAGTGTAAATTGATTACAATGGTGTTATTAATGATTTTCTCTAAAAAATCATTCGTTTTTCAAAGAACGTTTTCGTTGTACAATGACAGTGTCTCGACAAAGAATAAGGATGCCGAAAAGTAAAAACGGTAAAGCGATAAGTGATGAAAAAGATGATACTTAACAAGTTGAAAAAAAAACAGTTCAAACAATAATAACTCTATACTGTAATTACAAACGATTTCATTAATTTACTGTACTAATTTACAAAAGGGTGGGTGGACCATGGTGCCGTAAGATAAGAAATGAACAAGAGTGGTCAAACCATACCGCTATCCTTTTCTTGCGACTGTCAGTCCAGAACACCGCCGGTCCGCACAGGTGGTGGATAATGGAAAGACTATTCAAACAACAAAAACAAAGAAAGGGAAAAGAGTAAAAGGGTTTAAGGAAAATCCCTCCCGAAACAAAACAGTAAAAGTAAGAACTGAAGGAGGAAGCGGGAGCTCTAGAAATAGGGACAGGCGTAACTATTGAAGTGCCTTGTGCGCCGGGGAGGTTAAAAACGGCCCTGAATATATTTCTCTGGAACTTTTTGAACCTGATATTTGTATTATTACCTAGGGAAAAATATTTATATTATTACCTGCACTTAAATAGTTCTTACTTTTTCGATATTTTTTGACTTATGAGCTGTTATTTCAATAATAGCCTTATAAATATGCTACATTTCTTACAATATTTATTCGATAGCTCTAATTTTTTTGTGTAGGACATTAATATTTGTCAACATTTTTAATTAAATACTTGTAGTTTATTTTACTATTACTTTTACTAACATAAATTTACTTTTTTCCCTCCAACAGCTTTAATGTATCCGAAAACGTTTAAAGTACTTCTTTTAAAAATATAGCAGACTATAAAACTATAAAGGCTTTCTTAGAAATCAATACCGATAAATAATAACATTTAACTCTAACAGTATTTAAAATAATTATCTTATCTTACAAAAATCACAGTTATAAGTTAAAATTTAACAATATTTTTGAAAAATTTCAAAACAATTAGATTGAAAAAGTAATAAACTTATATCACTAAAAGTGTTACTAAAACAAATTAGATGCATTTATCTGGAGAATGTGCTAAAATTTTAATGTTTTATTAAAATTTAAAAATTTTAGGGCTGATCTAGTAAATATTGTGTGTCATTCTTTAGGAGACCATTATTAAAAAAAATAGACTATAACTAAAAAAATATTCATATAATAAGAAATGCTTTAGTACATTCTCTAGATAATAATATAAATATCATGTTCAAAAAGTTTTATATAAATACATTTACAACATTTTGAGTTATCAGACTCGCCATGAAAGATTTTGTACAATTTAAAGGCCCAATTCCGGTAGATTAAAGACCCACTCCCGGTGCTTCTAATTTTACCAAATTGATTGTAACTTGACCTCTAGATAGTGTTGAGACAAAGCAAAGTATGTTTTGCAAAGCCAAAAGATATATCTCTACAATATAGTAATAATAATAATAATAATATGTGTTTTGACCGAAACTGGTAATATTTACGTGTTCGGATACCTTACAGAATTTTTTTAAAATGCTAAAATTTCACTTACATGCTAGCTGTGTTTTTTGTACAATTTAGACAATTTATTTTAAATAATGCTGATTGAGTATCAATATTTGTTTGTTTTGATCCCTAAAAATTGTGATGTTTTAGTATGCTATTTTTAAAAAGTACTTTGAACGTTTTCGTATACCGTAAATATAATAACCTTTTCAAATTTTCATAAATTGTTGCTGTTAATATATTGAAATTTTTAATCGAATAATGCCAATGGGAGATGTATGTAAAAGTCAATGTTCAATATAGTTATTTAAAATAATCTTCATATCAAAACTATGGGTAAAATAACTATAAATGTTATTCATTTATTTATTTATTTGCATTAATAATTCAATAAAAGAATTTTTCATTCAAATTTTCTGTTTTTTTCCACCTAAGTAAAAGAAATTCTGAACAACATAATAATGATACAGACAAATATCAGGCGTATAACGGCACTTTTAACCCAAAAAAGTAAGGCTGAAATTTACAGTTGCTAGTTATACTCAGAGTACAAAAACGATAGCTTTAAAAATAAATAAATAGAATAAATAAATGAGAATTAAAAAAAAACGAGTCTTACAGTAGTCGCATATGATGTGTAACATCAGACTTGTTATCATGGTAAATACGCAATAGTGACTTTAATCCTGAAAGAAATTAATCGGTTATGACAGGAAATAATTTTCTATCGAATAATTATATATTTAATGAAAATTTAGTTTAATTAACACAAGGAGTAATGCAGTTTTTTTATCAAAAATATTTATTATTGTTCAATTTGGGGAAGAGCGGAGACAATAGATTTATGAAAACTAAAGTATGACACATATACTTGTGATTTCAAAGTATTTAAAAATCGTTGAAAAACGGCGTCAATAACAGTACCACTGTTAGTTGTCGAAACATTTTGATTTGTGTTCATTTCGAGCTTGAGTTCATCTTTCAGAAATCTATGAGCGGCTCAGCTTCTGGCAAACTGAAGTTAACGTTAAAATCACCGCTCAAAATCATGGGAAGCGAGTGTTAGTTTTTTTTAAAAAGAGCAGAACCACCTTCGGTATACGGTAAAAGTACAAAATGCAGGAAATCTTTAATTTTTTTATTTGTTTGATTCGGAGAAATGTATGCGACCACCAAAATGACAAGACTTGCTGGTATGTGCGGTAGGCGGGCGTCTTAATTGTTACTACAGTTGGACCCCCAGAAGAGGGTAGCGAAGAGACACCGTCAAGCGCATGCTTAAAAATTAGAAATCTTTGAGAAAATCAAAAATACCCGTTTACTTAATTAGTTAGTTTTTTTTAATCGAGAAATCTTTTTTATTCATAATTAAAAATATTATATTGACAGTGACAGGAATTAACCTCAAAGTATGAAAATGATAAGCACTTAAATATTTATTCAAATAATTCCATATTACTTACTCCTATTTTTTTAAGAATGATGAGCTTTGTCAGACGCTTACCAGGAAATATAATTATTAATATATAGTTTACACATATATAAATATATCCTCAGAGAGAATTTCACACACAACGAGCCCTGAGACTTTGACAATTGAGCATAAGAATCACAAGTTTATTCTGGGTGAAGTCTAACAAGACTTGCTGGTATGTGCGACAGGCGGGCGTCTTAATTGCTACTACTGTTGGACCCCGAGACGAGGCTGGCGAAGAGACACCCCAAGGCGCTGAATTGGTCAAATCAAACAGCGCGCGCTTCCCCCGACTTCCTGTTACGCATTTCCGTCCCTTTTCACGAAATCACTCCAACAAATATCCAGCAACCGAGAGTAAAGATGTTACACATCAAAAATTTGACTTCTACATATACCGAAACACTGTTTATTTAAAAGAAATGACATACCTTATGATCCTAAACAGTTGTAGTTCTAGAAATATTCTATTTTTTTAAAAGCCTCGGATAAAACCTCAAATAAATGGCTTCAAAACATAAAAGCATTGCATACGTACATTTCAGGTTTTTCGTAAAAAAGAGTGTGAGTTTTATACGGCGAATATACCTAAAAATTAAAAAATGCAGCTTGAAAGTATAGGCGCGCGTTATACATCGGATTTTACGCACGGCAATTAAACCTCAAATAAAATATAGTATTAATTCCATTCTTAGTAAAATTTAGTGATATTTCCCCTGAGTGTTTGTATGCTTTTAATATTTTCCTTTGCCTAACTAATTATTTATTAATGAACAATAATCCGTTCATTTTCGAAAAATCACATAAATGAAATTATTATGTAGCGACTTTAAGAATCCACATTCCCTCTCAGCATGTTTAATTGAAACAAACTTTACATTTCACATTTGCATCACAATAAACTTACGAATTCATTAATTTACTTCAACATTTATTCGAAACGTAATAGGACATTTCATTGAAATCCAATCCATTTTATGGGGAAAACTGTAATTTAATTTCTTTGCGTATCCCACCAACAGAACGTACCCCCATACAGTCATACCCATATTCCGTTTCTATCCAATGGTGGCCCAAAATGGATTGATTAATGCTTCTTAATTATCATAACAGAGTCCAAAATTTGAGACTTGTTGTGTATGGACTCTATTTTAATAAATAATCTTGAGTAATGGAGGTTGCTCCGCAAAATTTGAAACTTGTTATTGGCTGGTTATCCATCATACGTACTCAGGATAGAGAGTCCTAGTGGTGTAGAGTTTCAGAAAATGAAACATGGTTACTTGAAGGAACCAATCAGATGAGGAGATTTCCTGTACGTAGATGATCATTTGAAATGATGAGCTCCAGTATAATTGGAGCCTGCTCCGGGTTTCTTTTTCCATTCCTCATCTTTTAATGAATGCTTCTGAATGCTTCACTTTCATGATAGAGGATCATTGATCAAAAGTTTCTGAATAAATGTGTTTATTTATTAATCGTGAGTTTGGCGAAAGTGTTGGATAGTTTGTGAGTAATAGAAGGGAATGACTGATTGTGAGTTGAGAAATAAAACGGAAAATTTGATGGATGTTGATAAGTAAAGTACAAAAGCAATATATTGGAAATCTATATAAGGAATATTTAAACTGTAACTCTCAAATTTTCAAGGTTAATATCTTTATCCTTTAAAAATAGTTAAATAATTAGAAAATATTTAAAATGTATACGCGATTTGGATTTTAAAAAATGTTAATGTTCTTCATGTAGTTTAAAAGAACATCAATTTTTTGAGTTTTGTTATCTAAAGCAGGGGGGAAGGGGCAACTCAAATGACTTCGTAGGCCATTTTGGAAAAACATTATAATCCCAAAGGTTGCATATAAAAATATATATCTATATAATAGATTTTAACACATTACAAACATTTATTGGACTCCAAATTTAAAACAGATTGATATACTATTATTGTTTTCATCGTTTTTCATGTGTGTGTGTATATAAACATAGATAATATACTAATAATATTCCAATGATAAAATAATGTTTAATTTATTTAATTAGTGAGATATTTGTTTCTCAACTCTTTCACTTAGTTTTTGCAAGTCGATCTCAATGCGTGTATTTGAGCATCATAATTAAAGTTGCAAGTTTTCGTCTGTTAATTTTGAGCATGTGTGTGTGTGTGATTTATGTTTGATAAATTTCAATTTCAAAAGAGAAAAAAAAAACATTCGCAGTAACAGATGCAATGTTAAAAAAATAGAAACAGCTATGAAATTTATCTGTTAAAAAAAAAACTCTAAAAACAAAAATATTATACAGAATAGTCGCATTTTGTGTAGTTGTAATGAATCTTGTGCGCCACATGCGGCCCCGGGCCGTGGGTTGCCCTCACCCTGATCTAAAGCAATGGTTGCTAATCTTATGAAGTGTTTCTGAGTCACCATGCTGTCTTTAAATCCTTTTGTGAGCTATCACTAAGAGAACTACCATACTTTAAAAAAAAAAAAAACTACATTTTGTTTATTGCTTACAAACTTACATTTCTAGTAAATATGAAATCAATTTATAAATTAAATTTTTTAACAAATAAATTGAATTGAATTTTACATAAGGAAGAAATTGAAGTGTAGTTAGTAATAAGTAAATAATGTAATAAAATTTTTTTTATTAAAATTATTAAAACTTTAATGAAAAGGTAGAAATTCTTTTTCTCATCAATAAGTTTTTTAAAATTGGGAGAATCGGTAGTGGTTATCATTCGAATGCGGTTGTCCATTTGTTCATCATCTGTCCTACAAATCTGTTTCTGTTATTATTTTTATGAAATTTCATACTTGGAAAAGAAATCTTATTCAAATATGTAGAGCTGAACATGAAAACGTACTTAATAAAATTCTAAACAGAAGTGAGTGAGTGAACATCAACATCACGCCATTCATCTACTCGAGGGCTTTTGGAGATGGACGACGCCCAGTGGCGTAACGGAGAATATTAGCGCCCCCATGCAGAGTCAGGGTTTGGGCCCCGAGGATCTTACAACGGATTGCAAATTCATAGGCTTTGGGCCCTCTGGAATACTGGGCCCACCGTGATGTGGGAGTTGCGGGGGTGGACGTCACACCACTGACGACACCTTAGCTTAGCCTTAGCCCCTTTCTTAAGTTCCCCATCACACTAAGGATGTTTGATCATCGAAAGATTGAATGTGCATCTCCCCTCCCCCTACACAGCGGGTCTTCAGCGGAAAAGGGCTCGAAATCATGACAAGCCGGTAATGAGTCGTTATCTTGACCATAGGCTACCACCCGACCACTCTAAACAGAAGTAATGACATAAATATAGTGTTTTTCATACTTTCAATATTTATGACCCATTTTTTAATCATTATTTTCATCATCCCCCTCCCATACATTAAACAATCAGTGTAAAATATGTTGTAATCAGTGTAATTTTTTTGTAATGTCTGGAGGAGTTTTGGTTGTTTGCATCCTTTCAGTAAATTAATAATTTTTAAAAATCTTTTATTTTCGGCTTTTTGATAAGCTCGCACCTCCTACGAAGGGCGATTCGGCCCTCCTTGGGGGGGGATGCCCCCCACACAGTGTGAGTATTGCTGTATAATATATATCTAAATTTTAATAAAAGATTAGTTAAAAGTAGAAGTTGTAGCTCATAAATATCTTGGAATGCTTATTTTTTTTAAAAATGTTAGAATTTATGTAATTTTATTTCTTAAGAAATGTATGAAGTTGTTTTCGGCTTTACTTATAGTAAAGATTATTATATAATACAAAATATAATTATTTTTTAAAAAAAAACAATGTTTTCGAATTAAAGTAGTTGTACATATTTTTAAGGAATGGCTAAAACACAAAATTCTTTGAACTTTTCATTTTTATTCTTAAATTCTCAAACACTATATATACTTAAACTCAAGAATTTCTGATTCCGACTGAGTAAATTACGTTTGAACCAACAACAAAAATAAACGTGACACTAAAAACGAAGTTAAGTGTCAGTTTTCATCATTTTTTGTCAACATTTCTACCCCACTTTTTACACCACAAAAATGTTATTGAAAAAAAAACATTTACACTACTATACCAAAAAAAATATACCGGTTTGCTTTTATCTAACCCTAAAAAAACACCCGCCATCTTTGACTAATGGCTTCCACTCCCATTTCTCTACCTCAAAAACAGCCACCGCACTTCAGCATTTCACAAACTAACGCCGCGGTGTCGTGAAATAGAATAAACACAGCTTCAGACTAATGGCTGCAACCGAAAACAATACATAAATGAGAAAAACCCGAAACTTGATGTTTGCTTTTTTGGCCTCTTGTGTCACTTAAAAAGAATGGGGAACCAGACACGAAAGTTGTTTGACTATATTTAGGGAACCCGTATTTGAAGGCGGTGTCTTTTAATTCTGGTGTATCTCGCAATTTCACGTCTATTTTTTGTGAAAACATAGTGAGAGGTGATATTCTAGGTTTGTTTATAGAGAAGATAGTTTTGTTTTAACAGCTCCAATGGTTATAATGCTAGGCAACAGTTGTAATGTCCACGAAAAAGAAATGCTTTTAAAGAAACATAACTGATTGCAGATTGTTTTCATGTCTAGTGGAATTCTTTTTTCGATTATCTTTGTAAAGCAGCTCTTCTCAAACTGTGGGCGCGCTCTTCTAGGCAGGCGTGATAACCCTAGGAAGGGGGAGCGAGCATATTGAAAAGTCGAAAACAAAAGATTACTTAAAAAAATTATTAATTTATTGAAGTAAACAAACAAAATACATTCAGAATAATAAAAGATAAAAAAAAAAACATTTAAGCTGATATAATACACTTATAAATGTGTCAGTACTGCACAATGTATTTTATAATTATATATAATTTAAGAACAATAAGTTAAGAGCAAGTTTAACAACTACCACTGACCCCACGGGTTTGCCATACATTTACGTAAAATTATATGCACAAATTAACACTTATCCGATAATTTGTATGGTTTATAATTAATCTCTTAACTGCCGATTATCAGTTCCGTGATTCGCTCCCCAATGCCATCGTTTTGCACATATGCAAGCGTACGTGGTGTATTGGGGAAAGTGGGGGAGTAAATAAGAAAATCCTCTGAAATAAGTAGATCCTTTGCAAACGCACACACACCGTCAAAGTCCTTTTATTGCATTTCAAAGCCTTCGGAATAATTTCATTAATAGCAGTGCACAGAAAATATCGTATTTTGGAAAGACGTATATATACGTCCAGGGCAAAAAAGTTTTGAGTATATGTTATTTTTTTCTTCATTTGTTGCCAAAAAAATATATTCATATTTTTTTCACGCTATAGTATTCTTAAAACAGTTTTATATGTATATTCTAATTTAAAGGACACTAAATATTTTTTTTAAAAAAGAATCATTTATACGCTTTTTTAAAAGTACGGTTTCGTACGTGGTCAGTCATATCCCATTTCATGTTTGAATAAATATTGCATTGTCTCATAACATATTACAGTAATTTAATGTCATTTTACTTCTATTTTAAGAATGAAATATTTGTAACACTTGTTATTCACCGAGCTCTTTTTTTTACTCGAATTTGGAGTTACACGTGACTTCTTAAAAAAAGTCTCCCTTTATTGAAAAACTTATTTGATTTAACATGATTGCCACTTTTATGTCTTATAGTTATACGAACGACATTGATTGGTCTAGTGCAAATAGCAGTCTGGTATCAACGTTTCAAAAAAATTCCTATTTTTATTACACTTCTAAAATCAGGCACTGCTCTTTTGTAGTGGTTTCTTGGTATAAGTAACAGGGGGGTTAAGGGTGTAAGTAATCCTAACTTCATGCTCAGGTAGGGGGTCATCACAAGAGTTCCGATTTGCATAGCAACCTATGGTCGGAAACGTTGTGGGAAAGTAATATGACAGGTACAAGAAACAAATAGACACATGACTTACATCATTTGAAACATTTATTGGCCAAAGATATTATATATGTTGTGGCGGTACTCTTTGAAGATGGTATGGGTTTAAGACTGAGGTGTCAAACTCGTGACCCGCAGGAAGCATTTTTGCTGCCCCGCCTAACCTTGGGGTCGGTTTTGAAAATAATCACTGCGAACAAAACTTCTCCCGAAAAAAGGAGAGGTAGTAGTAGAGAAGAGGTGTCAAGTGTCTGGAGGTAAACTTTAAATTGTTATTGATCTTTTATCTATGCATGTTATAATGTATTGTTCGAAATAAACTTACGTTTCTTCTCTTTCTTAACGTTCTTCATTTTTTTTGCGGCTCACCCAAAGTTAAACCTTATTGGTTTGGCCCAAGTTCAGTGGCGGATTAAGTGGGTGTCGGACCTGGCGGCCGCCAGGGGCCCCAAGCTTGATAAGTGCACTGGCCAGCGACAAATCAACCACGCCACCTTGGAACAAGAAATGAAAAGAAAACAAAGATACAATGAAACCCCCGCTAGAAACATAACCATTTGTGAACATAATAACAAACAAAATAATCAAGTAACTGCTTATAAATTTTGATAAGTTTCAATAATTTATTAGAATTTTAGATACAGATTTTTTGTGGAATTTGAAATCTGTGTTATTTTTCATTATAAATTTACCTTTTGTTCCCTCGTCCGTTTATATAATTTTCTGATGACAAATTTATAAAATGTTGATTATTAGACTGTTTGTTTTATATATAAAACTTGCTTAGCAATCAAAAATTAATACATGGTTAAAGAGTGTGCCTAATTTTTTTGAAACTATATTATAACACGCTATTTATACATTTCTTTTGAGGGTTATTTATTAGTTAACTCGAATTAGATTTTCAGTTAGGATTTCGGAAATTTCAAACATATTTCTTAAAATTTCTTCCTATTATAAGAAATAAAATATAATAAAACTGACTTACTTAAAACGTTTAATTGCGAATTATTGGTTTTATTTATTAATTTAAGCTTCAATTGTGTCAAATTACTTTTCAAAAAATAATTATTTTACTGAAATTGTACATATGAATATTGTATTGTGTGTTTCCAATGTTTGAAAGATCCACGGAATTTAACAGGAAGGTTATTTCATAGTTGAATATAGTTTATTCTAGAGCTGTCTAGCAATTGCGGTAGATTTTCTTCTCAATTTGAAATAACACACATGTATATATCCGCAATAATACAAATTCGTACAAATAATATTGAACATAGAAGTTCAGTTACAAAATTAGAATTTCGCATAAGGTAAATGAAATGCACACTCGCTGTTAGATGTTTGACTCCAATGTTTCTTCCTTGCATTGACCTTGTGTAGATTGAGAAGGAACTTTTAAAGTTTTCTCGTCAAAAATGATCATCCTAAAGCAGGGGTGACTAAACTTTTTGGGTCGAGTGTCACTGTTTGATTAAAAACACTTATGCGTGCCACTTTCAACTTTTCGAATAAGAATATGAAACACTGAAAATTTTTTACTTATAGTTTAATAACTTATAGTTTTTTAACTATAATTACTTATAGTTATTATGGGATTTTGTACGTAAACAGCACATTTTTTAAGTAAATCAAAAATACAATTTTTCCGTTTATCTTAAATTTAAAATATTTAAGTGTCTCCTAATATCGGTGAGAAAACCTAGATCTCTTGGCCAATCTTCATTCTTGAGTAGCAAACACTCCCTAGACATTCCATTGTTTTCTTCCAGATATTTCAAAACACGCACTCTCAAATTTCAAAATATCACAAGTGCACTTCGTTTGGAAAGCCACCGCACACAACCACATTTCAAAAATGTTCTGAAAAGAAACTGTTATTTATCATTATCTTTTCAAATTTTAAATTTTTCAATAAATCTTCGCATGCCACTATTATAACTCCACTATAGCACACGTGCCGTGGGTTGGCCACCCCTGTCTTAGAGAATATTCCCGGACTTCAGTAGAGACATTTGTTTTATCTCCAAATTTGGTGACTTGGCGATTAAGTTTGGCATCGAATTCATTTCCATTCTCATAGTATGATTGATAAGGTGTTCACTTTTAGCCTACAAACAATTTTTCCGGTACAGAGGCTGCAAAGTTCAAACTTTCCGTATCAACGTAAATCGAGTAACTATTATAATGTACAATCATAAATTTAAATTTATAAAATGAAAAAAACTAAATCGTATTTTCGTTTTCAAATGTATCTATATTATTTCTTTGGATATTGGAAATGATACCAATTATTTTTTTTCGTAGCTAGGTTTGTGTTATAAAATTAGTTGCATATAATGAATAGTTATAACTTTAATTATTTAGTTTTATCAAGACCTAACGTATATTGCAGTTCCCAACTATAAGTTCTCAAACGTTTCATATACAAGAAAAAATGACATAAATAAACAATTAAATTTAAAGGTAAGATTATTTTCAAAAAATAGAAAAATAAGGATTAAAAATATGCTAAAGGCATTTATCATTTTCTCAATTTTACCTTTGCTACCCTATTGTTCCAGTATAATTGAAACTGCTTTTACAAAACCTTACATGTTTTTATTGCAATTATGTAAAATCTTTAAATAATTTAGGATAATTACGGGTTTTTTTAATAACATGTGAAGCTCTGGATAGTAAAAATTTTGTAATTTAAGCTTTTTAAATAATTTTAAAGCAATTTTTGTAGAATTGAATTTTTGTTTCCAGCTTTTAACTTTTCATCACATTTCTAATCCCACTTTCCCCAAAAAATTCTTGTTTGAGCTTTAGTGCCTGTTAATTCACTTGATTCAATACGTTTTAATACTTACTTTATTTAAGGATATAAAAGGAAATTATTTGACGACATAAAGTAAGGGTCGTCAACCCGTGGTCTGCGGGACACGAATGGCCCGCTGAAGGCATTTTAGTGGCCTCTCAATGAATTTGAGGCAATTTTTTCAATTCCTATATATATTCCTATACATATATATATATATATATATATATATATATATATATATCGTATGTATATATACAGAGTGATTATCCCATCAACTTCTTGAAATCATACATAGATCAAAAACATTTCTTAAAAATCTTTTTAAACTCATAAAAATTGGCAATTTGCGACAGATTCCACGATAGGTTTTGCGAAATGCACAGATCCACCACACAACATTACGTCCACAAAGTCAGCTTGTTGGTGGTCCAGCTGTGAAGAATATGTTCATTCCGTTACATTGATACACACACAGACCAACATTTACACAACTATACTTTAAAATTGTTAGTGACCAACCAAAATTTCTATGACCAATCAAAAAACTTTTTGAATGCAATCTGGCTTGCATCTAATATTACATATTTAAACTCGAAAGTAAGAATATTGATCTTTTGGGTTATAGCGTGGTATTAGTAGGAGTGATGAATAATGTAGGAGTTATGATTGATGTAAGAGAAATGAAAAATTGTTGAGAAATTGGAATACCGTTCATCGATTTCATTAATTAATAGGATGATTTGGGGTGATTTTTTTTTGTTGATGATTTATGTAATCTGTTTTGGTGTTGTTAAGTATTTAATTTTTGAACATACTACATTCTTGTTTTGAATTTTCAAACTTTTAAGGTTTTTCATTCTATACAACCATTTCAAGGATCGGTGCATATTCTTTGATTTTTTTTATGGTTGTTTTATTATGCACTAAGTTGTTTTAGCATTTTAACATTTTTATGTTATATCTTTCAGAATGCAATGGCGAATAGCTTAATTTTTTTAGGTATTGAAAAGAAAAATATTTTTTTAACTTTAAATTTTTAAATGAAAAGTTTTTTTTAATTTTAAATTTTTGAGAATTTGGATATTTTCAGATTAGTTTACCAAGTTGCAAAAGGGGGAAGGTTGGCGCCATCAAACTAGTTTAACCCCACTTATCGGTCCTAAGTCCGAGGTTGCACTTGGATATTTTATAATTTTTATCTTATACAATTTTAATTTCGCTTGAAAACGTTGATCTTCATTATTTTTATTCGCCATTGAAATTTTGAAATGTGATGTCGTACACTAGGTTTAATATGATTTCGAATATTTCCTTGGTTATATTTTGTGTGAGGTATTTTAAATATATATATATATATACGAAGTTATATATATATAACTTCGGTTGAAATCCCGAAGTTGAAATACATTATTTAAACTTGTAGTGGATGACACTTAGTATGTTAATTAAGTTTTTTTCAAATTTAATTCACTAGTTAAATTTTATTTTTAAATTTATTCCGCGTTATTTCTGATGAAGTTAGAATTAACTGTAACACATGGGACCAGAAAGTTTTTCTAAAAAAATTTTCTGGGCTTCAAATACATTTTCTTAAACTTGTTGTGGTTGCCACTTGATGTTAATATTGTGTTTCTTTAGAAATATTAATTCATTAATTAAATTTAATTAACTAAAATAAAATTTTTCTTTGTTTGCCTAAGTAGAAATTGTCTTAAATTTGTTTTTATGTTACTTGTTTCTGTTATTCTTTATATTTAAAGCATTTCACTCATGTGTTTGATATCCATTTGAGGTAAAAGTTTTTGAAAATAACGAATTTTTCAAAAATTTCACTGTATTTTAAATAATTTTATATTTAAAAATTCTGACTATGTATTAGATTTCAGACATTTTTGAAAAAAGATGGACTTTTATCTTTTACAGGTTTGCAAAGTATTTTAATTCGACTTCCATTTCATTTTGAAACCTATATATATATATATATATATATATATATATATATATATATATATATATATATTCAAATATGTAAACACCATCTCTTTCTTGAGAATCAGTTGTATTCTTGTAACAAAAACCTCCCTCTTTTTAACAAAAATTTTTTGGCAGTCACGTGGCCCTCGGATCAGTGTGAATATATTAATTTGGCCCTCACGCTTGAAAGGTTAAGAAACTCTAACATGAAGGAAGCAGTTCAGTCAAATAAAAAAGATTTTTGATTTGCATACTTTTTATATTCAATGAAGAATATGTCATTTTTATGTAATGTGTAAATAAACAGGTCTTACCACCCCCCTCGACAGTAACATCCGATAGAGGTCCACGAAATTCATCGAAGGAAGACTCCTGATGAACTGCTGGAGATAGACTCCGACGATAGATTCCGAGTGAGAAGCCTACTGACGAAGGCTGGAGACTCCGACGATAGATTCCGAGTGAGAAGCCTACTGACGAAGGCTGGAGACTCCGACGATAGACTCCGAGTGAGAAGCCTACTGACGAAGGACGGACTCCGACGATAGATTCCGAGTGAGAAGCCTACTGACGAAGGATGGGACGCCTACGAGAGATATCCAAGAGAGAGGCCTGCTGACGAAGAAAGAGACTCCTGATAGACTCCTGAGAGACTCGTGATAGACTCCCACGAGAGATTCCCGGAATTGAACCCTGCGGACAAAGGAAGAGACTCCACCAGACTCCCACGAGAGATACCCCGGAGAGAGGCCTGCTGACGAAGGAAGGAGCAAAGAGACTCCGGAAAGACGGCTGATAGAATACAACGAGAGATTCTTTAATAATTAGCTTAGCGTACATTTTCAATGTGGAGCCACGACGTTACAGCTAATTAAATTGGTGGCAGCGAGCTGGGATCGGCATTTAGCTAATTAATTAAATGCCCGAATCCTTTTTTATTTAAAATAATTTTTGAGAAAAAAGAAATAACAAAGAGAAAATGCCAGCCGTGTGTGCAAGAAAACTAAAAGAACTTTAAACAACGCAAATTTCTCCTGAGTTCCTGTGGTGTCTCCATTCTTATTGTTAAAGTGTGTTCCTGTTGCTGGAAAATTCCCGGAGAGCCTGCTGTCCATTTTACTGCATATGAATCGTGTTGGGTGAATCAACGAAAGAAACAAGCGGAGGAAAGCCGAAAACAGACCCTGATTTCCGTCGGCTGATTTTGAACGAAGTCAAGGGATCAGTGTGATATTCCCGACCAGGTGTGCTGTGAATTCCCGTCCAGGTGTGCCATAGATTTTGGCAGTGATTCGAAACAGAAAGGTGAGTCTTTTCTTTGAGATTATACTCGGGGCAGCAATTGATTATTATTATTGTTATGATTAATGTATGTAAAATTTTGGTAGTAAATAATTTACGTACTAAGTAAAGTTAGCAAACACTAGAAAGAGAGACTAGAAAGATTTTTAAAGTTTTGTATGATGTATAAATGTGCGATTTATTAGTATTGTTGTTTGTGAAATGTAGTTAAGTATATAGTAGTTATACTTGTTTCGTTGGTACAGTTACTGTGCAGAGTACTGTATTGTTTTTAGGATTTGCGCACATTTGTGAAATATAGTTAAGTATATAGTAGTTATACTTGTTTCGTTAGTACAGTTACTGTGCAGAGTACTGTATTGTTTTTAGGATTTGCGCACATTTGTGAAATATAGTTAAGTATATAGTAGTTATACTTGTTTCGGGGGTACAGTTACTGTGTAGAGTACTGTATTGCTTTTAAGATTTGTGCGTTTTTGTGAAATATAGTTAAGTATACAGTAGTTATACTTGTTTCATTGTTTCAGTTACTGTGGAGAGTACTGTTTTGTTTTAGGATTTTTGTGAATTATAGTTAAGTCTAGGTCTAGTGTATTTCTAGTGTGCGTTGAGTTTTTGTATAATTTTTGTGACAATTAAGCTTAATTTGGTTTTGTGTGTATTAGTGCATCATGGCGTACTTATTAAGGCAAAGAAAAGACGTATTAGTAGAAATGGCGAAAGAAATGGGAGTCGAAGCCGATAATACTTTACCTAAGATAGAAATTAAGAATAGAATTTGTCAGAGTGAATACTATAATGAATAATTAGTTGAATGTTTGTTGGAGGGTGTTTTGGAAGAAAAACGTGAACGTGAAAAACTTGAACGTGAAAATAAGGAACGGGAACTTGAACGGGAGTTTGAAGAGCGTAAACTAATGAGGGAACGAGAATTAGAGCGATTGAGAGCAATACGCCGAGATAAGTTACAAAATCAGGAATCTCATCTAAAAGTAGAAGATAAAGTCGAGAATTGCGCACAGGAGAGTTATTTGTCAGGAAATCGGTCGAGGGAAGTTAGTGAACCGATTAAAAAGTGTAGGCCGGTAAGTAATCCGGATGTTGATAGAAGTGAAAAAACCGCCATGCCTTCTGAAGTTAGAATTGAGATTTGTGACCCCCCGGTGAAACGCACGTGTGTTAATCCCTTGTCCGAAGTGAGAGGGGTAGAAAAAGAGAAGGATAAACTGTCTAGGCTTGCGAAAAGGAAAGAAGTCGATATTTTTGGAATTCGTGATTCTGAAAGGAAGGTGGGGTCAAGGGCAGTTAAGGAGAGTGTTACAGCTGTGATGACGGTTGCACAGCCAGTAATAAATCATGAGGACATAGGGGTAAGTTCTCGAGGATTGATAGTAGATACGGGTTTTACTATCCCTGCAACATTGAGTTGTGAAATTAAGAATGATGAAAAGGAGGCTAGTCAACTCTCAGTTGAAAGGGGAGCGGGCCTAACAGTAGGTCATAAAAGTTTTCAAAACCCTACAATGGCTAGTATAAAAGCGGAACAGAGGAAAGGGAAAGAAATTTACGCGTGCGCCGTTGTTAGGAAAGATGTCGGAAATAAATCAAGAATGCGTTTGATTCCCTCCAATTCAAAGGGTATTGATAAGAATTGGTTAGGGGCTGGTAAAATGACAAGTTTAGAATTTAATTACGATTTACCGCGCCTCTATTCATAAACATTTCCACAGCTGGAGAAAACTTGTTTTTAGCTGCATTGTGTTGTATCAGACAGCTGGACCGTCGGCGTCGGTGTGTCTGGGGGACACAATGGACTAGGCATCGCTGCATTATTTCTATTCATGGGCAGTGATTGTACGTCTTGAATGCTGGCGCCTCTGCAGGCGGCGGCGAGGTGTTTGAAGTGCCAGATGTATGCCGGGCCCTTGTCGCCGGGAACCTTTGAGAGGGACCGGACTTTTGTCATCTCTGCACGAATGGATGACGTGCAAGACCGTTGGTGCCGGGTGCAAAATCCTGAGGTCGGCCAATGGGGATTGATGAGGGGCGTGGAGTGAACCCTCCCCTAGACTTTAAAGGAGTGGACTTCAGAAAGAGACTGGGGATGAACTAACTGCTGGAGACTCCTGATGAACTGCTGGAGATAGACTCCGACGATAGATTCCGAGTGAGAAGCCTACTGACGAAGGATGGGACTCCTACGAGAGATACCCAAGAGAGAGGCCTGCTGACGAAGGAAGACTCCTGATGAACTGCTGGAGATAGACTCCGACGATAGATTCCGAGTGAGAAGCCTACTGAGGAACGGCTGGAGACTCCGACGATAGATTCCGAGTGAGAAGCCTACTGACGAAGGCTGGAGACTCCGACGATAGACTCCGAGTGAGAAGCCTACTGACGAAGGATGTTACGCCTACGAGAGATATCCAAGAGAGAGCCTGCTGACGAAGAAAGAGACTCCTGATAGACTCCTGAGAGACTCGTGATAGACTCCCACGAGAGATTCCCGGAATTGAACCCTGCGGACGAAGGAAGAGACTCCACCAGACTCCCACGAGAGATACCCCGGAGAGAGGCCTGCTGACGAAGGAAGGAGCAAAGAGACTCCGGAAAGACGGCTGATAGAATACAACGAGAGATTCTTTAATAATTAGCTTAGCGTACATTTTCAATGTGGAGCCACGACGTTACAACACCATCTCTTTCTTGAGAATCAGTTGTATTCTTGTAACAAAAACCTCCCTTTTTTTAACAAAAATTTTTTGGCAGTCACGTGGCCCTCGGATCAGTGTGAATATATTAATTTGGCCCTCACGCTTGAAAGGTTAAGAAACTCTAACATGAAGGAAGCAGTTCAGTCAAATAAAAAAGATTTTTGATTTGCATATTTTTATATTCAATGAAGAATATGTCATTTTTATGTAATGTGTAAATAAACAGGTCTTACCACCCCCCTCGACAGTAACATCCGATAGAGGTCCACGAAATTCATCGAGGAAAAGGGCTAGTTTCTACGCCTGTCGTAAGCCGTAGCTGTAGGTGACAGTACGATTCCACCCCAATTTTGAGGGAGTTAGGACTTCTCTTCCCCTTCCACCAAGTTCATGAGAGTACTTGTGGCTCGTCGAATATTTAGAGTGGCCTACTGCTATGAAGGCACTATACATTTACAATCACACAGGCATTTTTTCCGGGATACGAACCCAAGCCCTATGGAACAGCAATCAGTGTCGCTATACCGGATGTTCGGCAGTAATAAAAGTTCTTGATTAGAATGATTATTCAGAATAGTTTTGAAGTTTTTCAATTTTGATAACGAACTTTACTCCAAATAATGTCAAAAGTAGAATATTATTGAAGATATATTTTGTAACTGTAAGTCGTGCTAGATGGCGAAAGGTGCATGTGCACTGTTTTGATTAAACAAGTAGAAGATCTCCATAAGCCGTACAAATTGCATGGAAATTTAGAGAACAAGCATTGCGATCAACGTAATTATATAGTTATCAAGATAATGGAAACACACCTCTAAAAAAGTGACATTTTCAATGCGCTTCGGGAGCACTACAATATAATAATAGTTAACATTTTTTTTAAAAAATAAAATAAATAGCAATGTAGTGTAGACGTAGCCGATGGAAGGGATTTTCTTAATAAGATTATTATTTAAGGTGGTTGATGTTTTATTTTTGATGGCATTGACAAGACAGTCTTTTGAAATAATAATACAGTTTATTGATTATTTAACGTGTAGCGTTCCAACGTAACAAGAAGCGGACGCAAAACACAAAACAAACTGCAGCCGGTTAAGCATATTTTATACTACTACACGAAGACAATGAGAGCGAGCACAAAAGAAGTTTTGCTTATATACTGGTCGTGAAGGTCGCGTGACTGCTTTCTAATGAGAGCCGCGATTCGTTGGAAATGGGTGGGAGAGTTTTCTGATGCAACGTAACTATTCGATTAAGATTAAGATTAACGCGTTAGTCCTGAACCAATGAATGAAAAAATATTTAAAAGGAGTTAATTAAAAGGACACAAGAGGGAGTTATTACAAGTATATGTGGTAATTTTATGGAAGTTCTGCAAGTCTTGGATTTTTTTTCAAAAATTAGACTTCTAAAATGTGGGAGATTTTCAAAGGCGCCACACAAATTGTAGGAGCCAGTTAAGCAGGAGCAAGCATGGCCAAAACATCCCTACATTTGGGCGTTTCTAGAGGTATGGTATGTTAAGTCATTACAGAGCGCTGCAAAGCAAAATAGTGCGTGGAAAGAGAAGCTCAGTAAAAGAGACTAACGGGTATTGACGAGGATTGTAATGTCTAAAAAGCGAACAACTGTAGGAAAAGTGACCGTAGAGCTAAAAAATCATCATCTGTATTCTCCAGTGATAACAATTAGAAGACACTTTCACAAATATAACAATTACGGCAGAGCACCAATTCCCAAATCATCTGGTACAGATGTTAATGTTAAACTAGCTGCATGGCCCGGCGTTGTACGGGCTTTCTCTACTTTTATAAATTTTCACTTGCCTTCACAAAATCAGCATGACCAGTATTCTTTTTCGAAATTACTTTGACTTCTTTGTTTCATTCCCCTCCGCTAAGCCCGGCGTTGCACAGGCTTCTACCTAGTGTATAACTTAATCCCCATGAGAATTTCCACTTTCCCTCAGGACCATACCACTTCTCTCTCTATCTGTGTGTGTGTGTACGCACCCGTGAGGGATTTCTATAACTATGTCATTGAATTCCCTTTTTCGAAATTTGTTCACTTCTTTTCATTGAGAAAGAAGTTTCTTTCCCCTCCATTTAACCCAGTCTTGGACGGACATATTTGAATACATATCATATTGTCATATATAGAAATTCCTTTTACCTTATCAGGTCAAAACTTCCTGGTGCGTGTGTGTGATTTCTAAATTAACGTCATTACATTCCCTTTTCCGAAATTTCTTCCACATCTTTCCGACGTCAGACGCGTTTCTTTTTTCTCTTTATAGCCCGACGTTACAGTAGCTTTTTTGAGTGTAGAACTATATATTCCCTTTCCCTCCACAGTATAAGATTTATCTTCAAATTTTTCGATCAATTACTTATAAAAAACTATATTGCTTTAGTAAAAATTTTTTTAATTTAAAGCAATAAAAAGAAAACTATTGTGATGCTGAGAATAAAAAATAAAAACCACTTTTATCATTTTTTATGAATAAATAGTTTCTAAGAACCTAAAATAATGAAATAGATTTCAAATTTCCATTAATCAATCAATCGTTACATTCAGTTAGCTTAAAAATGTCTCTAAAATGTATTTTTATCCAAAATAATAGACGATATGCCTTTTTATTAACAGATGATAATGTCAAATGGTGTCTACAGTGACTCCACACTCCCAAGATGTGGCGATTTATAAAGAATTCTTTATAAATCTTTGGTGATCCCATTGTTTTGATAACAATCGGAACAATCAAATGAGATATTTATAAAAAATGTCATTTTCTTAGAAAGAATGTTGCTAATATGACTTGCTGTATATAAAGAAAATAATCATTACACTTATATAATTAGTTCAGTGATATAAATAATTAATAAAAAATTACGAACTGCTCTCTCTCTCTCTCTGTTTGAATTTGATTATACGAGTACAAAAGCAGAGCTGTTAAAAAATATCCCGTTTATAATGAGTCATGTACAAAATTATTTCCTTTAGCAAGAATAGCATTTATTATCTCTTCATTGTTGCAAAAAAAGTTTAGAACATTTTTTCCCTTTGGATAACAAGTTGAAAAATTAAACTCTCAATTTATTCGACGTCTGTATTTTTAACGAATTTTCTTTATAAAATCACCATAAAAATATTCTTAAAAAAAGAAACTTTAAATAAGGAATACGGTTACAATTTTTAAACCAAAATCAAGATTCTTCGAAATTTTGAAGTATAAAAAAGTTCGAAAAAAATCTTTAATTTTTAACAAGAAAAATTTGGTATAATGAGAGAACGGTTTAACAAGAAACCTATACAATAGCCCATTTTGTGTGTTTCTTTTCTTGAGGGGGGGGGGGTCCTCCCAAACAATACGGTTATATCGCAGATGTAAAAAAAATTTTTTTTTTAAAAAGATAGGCAGTAGGGGAAAAAAAGGGAAATGCTAATGAGAGCGATCGTAGCAGGGTAGACAGAAGAAAACAACCAGATTTTTAACTTTTTCATGCAACGACTGTTACACTGAACTTCGCTCGTTATTTTGGGAGGAAAAACTTTTCGTCGTTAAAGTTGCAGTTAAATCTCTCAAGGCCAAGTCGATATGAATCATTCTCCCGTAGCATTATTCTCTGAGAAAAAGATACGAGAGATACTTCTGAAGAATTTAAATTCGCGCTATGAGAGAAAATGTTTAAAGATGTTCGCAGTATTTTTATTCATTCCCCTGTACATGTATTTTTCTTCTCTTTCAAAGCAATTTAGATGTTCGAAAGAAACAATTTAGCAAACGATCTTTCAAGTAAAGAAGTATTTTCTTCCTATTAGAAAGTGAAAGATATATTTACATATCACATATTATTTAAAGCTGCAGCATGTTATTCCACATTTGCCTGTAACCGTTGCGCTTTGTTCTGTGTAACGAATAAATATGAAGTCAACTCAAATAAATAAATATTTGAGATCTCAGCAAATACGTACTTGTTTGAATTGTTATAATAGCGATGAAAAGCTGTAGTTTAAAGAAATATTTTTCACAATGGTGAAGTTGAATTATGTTCAAAGAGTACTCCTGTTTTGTTTCACATCTTTTTCTTTTAAAGAACAATTTATTCCCTAAATTCTATCATTTCGAGCATAAGTTTTAAATATACGAACATTTATAGTATATATCGTTAGATAAATCTACGCTGCTTTAAAATATCATGTTTAAACTACTGGCTATTGATTTTCTTGAATATTTTTGCAATAAAAAGTCTGCTTATTTTAAATAAATACAAAATTAAGCAAGAAAATTTTGGAAATCTTTAGTAAATAATGAGTAATTTGTTTTAAATAAGAGAATTATTGATTGCACTAAAAGTATTCGACTACCATAAAATTGTGAATTTTGCCAAAAATTGACAATTAGATGCCATTACTTTAAGCAAGATGTCATACTTTAAAACGCGTTTTACTCAAAATGTTTTTGTTTTTTTTGAAAATGCTCAAATTGGGACAGCGATTGCTCAAAAAGCTTTGAAGATAAATAAAAGAAATTTTTTTTGTATATGTTCTGTATAATAGTAGAATTGTTTCAACCTTCAGATTTATCAATCACTGTTTTATTACAAAATTTACAGTCCCTTATGTTAATGTAATCACTGTTATTTTAAGCAATTTCCTATAATAACTAAGATAAAGTGCTCTTGTTTTTCTAAATATATATATATATATATATATATATATATATATATCTTACTCTGAAGGTCAATTCAAAAATGAATAGCATAGCAACACATCAGAATCGAAAAATTGAAAATTTGTTCATTAACTTTTGGTACGGAATGGGCCCCGTTTATGTTACTTTTTGTAAATTTTCACCCATTTTTTCCCATTTTAGTAAGAATAATTTCTTTTCCTCTTCTGCATTTTTTGCATATTTTTCTTAAAATGTACTAGACAAATCTAAAAACTACAAACAAAAAAAAATAATTACCATACCTCCCCGTACCTCCATTTTTTTTTTAAAAAAAGTCGCCTTAATGATTTATTAAATTATTTTAAGCATCATACATACTCCGTGAGGTTGTCGTAGCCTTTCACTACCCCTATGATTATTAACTCCCCTTTGCATATTATCTAAATTTGGGTATGTTGGATTCATGATTAACGACTACTTAATTAATAAATCAATATTATTTATTGACCTTTCTTAACAAAGAAATACACAAATATTAATCAAACTTTAAGAACAACAAATTACAGTGGAGTGTGAGAAGAACCCGATTATGAACGAAGGAATACTAACTGAAACCACGGAGAATAACGTATACAATCAAACTACGCATTTATATCTAATTTATGAAAATAACTGACCTAGTACCTTTTTCTTAAGACAGGTTTTTCTAATACTGGATTGCTCTAAGGAGCGGCCTCAATCTTTGATATCTTTCAGTTCCGTCCCGAACCGAATTACTGAACATTTTTCAATAGTCTTCTCTCGGCGAATATACTTCCACTAGTTAAACTAATCTCTCAGAATCACCTTCTTAATCAACCTCGTAGTCATCCTCTCTCTCTTCATTTAATTTCTCCCTTTTATATCTTTTTCGAACTCGCTAAATCCGAAACTATCTTGTTTGCATAAGTCACACTTTTGGCTCTCGGCGGAGATTGGTTAAAATAAATAAAATATTTAAAGGTGTGAGAGAAGGTTAGTGAAACACGTAAGCACCCGTCACAAGGTATACTCTCTCAAACTCAGATTTTCTTCCATTCAGTGAAATTGGCACTTCGAGCTGGAACAACACCATACCAAAAATGAACGTCTCTACCAATTAGAATATAAATAGTGTGATAGAATATGTAAGACAGATGATTATAGAGAAGAATAAATGTTAGTGGTCGATACAGCCTCATTAATTAGCGCCTAAATCATATTAGCGCTTGTGAGTTATAATATCATATAGAATTTTGTGGAGAGCCTTGTAGTCAAGGTCACGAACTCGTGGCTGATGTGTCTTGAGTTTGAGCTTTGTACCACTAAAGATCAGTTACGTAACTAGGTATCCAAAGGCCCTAATGCAAAGAACAAACAAACGGAGGGCCCTATTTTGGTTAGATTTTTTCGAGTATAAAAGTAAAAATATATTAGTATTTTAAACATGAAAAACTACTTTAACATCAACCCTTTATTGTGCTCTGTTGAAAATAGGAAAGAAAAGCTACATACAGTGGCGTAACGTACACCCCCGCAATGCGGGGATGGTGCAGGGCTCTAAGGGGCCCAAATCCTAACCGACGCCCTTTGTAAGATCTGGCTTGGGGCCCAAAACCTGACTTCGCAGGGGGCTCCAATGGTTACAAACTACTTATATGTATGTGTATGTGTTTTCTTGTGTGAACTTAAGTGATTTCACAGGTTCGATTTCACGCGTGATAGACAGGGAGTGATACAAAAAATATGCATGAACAAAAAAACAAAAAAAAATACGATACAATATTATTATAATTACTTTTTTAAACATGAAATCTTGCGAAAGAAGAGAGGAAGGGGGGGGGCAAAATTGCATCAGTATATTGCAGGTACTCGATTGTGAAATACTGAAATATGAAAATAACAACTAGCAAGAAATTAAGAACCAATTTTTACTAAAAATAAAATGATTAAGAAGAAATAGCTTTCTGTGTGGGTTTTTTTTTTTAAATGTTTGGTAAGATTTTTCGTGGAATTCAAAAATTATTTTCAAGTAACAGTTAGAAAGATTGAAAATTTGAAAAATTATATTAACTTTTCAACAAGTAAAGTTCGCAACTCTATACAAACAAAGTAAAGGATTCAGGGGAATTCCCCGTAGAGTTCGAAATTATTTTCAACCAGAGCCGATTTAAGCTCCTTTCTGGCCCTGGAGGCAGAAGAACTGAAGGCGCCCGTTGCACTGTCGGATCGAAATTTATAACCAGAGAATCTGGTTAAGTCCAGCTTATTCGAGGCCTTCCAGGCTCCTGGGCGCCCGCCCCAAGCGCCTAATGGATAAACCGGCACTGCTTTCAACTGAGTTGCCCTGGTTATAGTTATGTTACAACCTTTTATATTTATATCTTAAATGAGGGAGAAATTATTGCGAGTTCGGCTTGTGCTTGGTGGTCAGCTTTGGTCTTGCTTTGAGAGGTTGCATCTCATTTAAGATTTGTATTAATTTATTCTTACCCATCTTCTTGTGTTACTTTCGTATATCTTTTTTCTTTTGTATAAATAAATGTATTTTAAATTAATTTTAAATAATAATTTTAAAAAAAATTTCTTCCTCGTTCTTTTTATATGCTTATGCCGCCTACATAGTGTTATCACGCCCTCCTAGAGGGCACGCCTCACAGTTTGAGAATCGCTGACTTAACTGTATTAATTAAAATTTTCGAGAATGGATGCAATCAATACCGTATTGACCCGCTATAAAAGTAGTTCTTAATCTTTAAATATATGTTTCTACTATTTTTTGAAATTATTATGTTTTAATTTCAAACAATCAAAAAACTGGTTACATTCAATATCTTACATTGTTATGATTTATCAAAACTGTATACGACTTTATGAACCACCCTGTGCTTTGGTGACAATTAAGGGGTTAAAACTGGATTCAGTATCTTAATTTGAAAATTTTTAGTCAAATTTAGTCCTTAATATTTCTGAAGTTTTCTATCCGTTTCCATCTGAATATAAATCATACTTATAGTTGATATCTCCCTCCTCCCCAAGAAATAAATGCAATTCATTCCAACTTTTTTATTGTTTCCTGATTAACTTCAAAACAGAGCGCCCCACCCAACTGATGAAAAGAGATTACGATGACTGTCCAACACATACATGAACGACAGAAAATTGATCTGTGAAGCGTACTATCACAGTGAAACAAGAGGTTCTTTTAACAATGAAATGAGGCTTAAGTCCATTCTAATTCTTAACCACCAGGGACCGTTATCAGGAAGTCCTTGTTGATCCATCATTGTGTATGTGCAGTCTCCATGATACCTTGGGAGGGTTCTGGAATTCTGGGAGCGCTGAAGGACAAGGTGACATTGTTCTACAAAAGTTGAGGAGGGAATGGGGATTATTTGAGGAAGATTGTCGGATATGTAGTACCAAATCCCTTCTCCTTAGGATGGGGATTTTGTTTGGAAGTGGAGCCGAGCCTTATGCACTTTCTATAGGTTGAATACGTCTGTACCGAAAGAGGTAAAGTTTGATGGCGAATCCCTACAATAGATGTATAGAAAATTTGTTTACATGGATATTTATTCGTTCTGATTTATGTCAAGAGTGAATGTGAATAATCTGGCTTTTATAAGTTTTGATGTACATTATAGAACCCAAAAAGAATTTGCCTGTTTACAAGTGTAACTCTTAATATTAAAATTCAGAAATATATGTTCTGAATAAAATGGCATGTGCACTTTAAATGGATGTTATTCCATTAAAAGCTGTAAGTAATGTATAAGTTACCGTTGAAGTGTGAAATCCGCTATTTTGTAGAATAACTAGGTATTTCATGAAATAACTAGACAAGTCAACTAAAGTATATAAAATTATAGAATTCTTGATTTAACTAGGTATTCTATAGAATAACGATTGCTTGAACGTTAAAGTATGAAATACGGTATTCGGAAGTTCTTTTAACCGATTCCAGCTGCTTTTATTCAGCTTTGAACCGCTTATAGCTGCTTTAGGAAATGAATTTTCAGATAAGGAACAAGAGATGGCCAAATAAATCATTTGTATTCTAGATCTTTGTTTAGCACATGCGAGCGAGAATTAATTGTTATTGAAGAAGTTCCGAAAATTGACACAACGCTTCGATCTGTTGTAACAGCACAAAGTTGCAGCACTGGACTGAGTTTTAAGAAGTACTCGTGTAAAAAAAATGTGCAATAGTTAAAACCATGCTTGTTTCAAAAATAATATGCAATGCAACTAGAAAAATAAAAAGTATTTCATAAAATTTAAATTAATATTCTTTTACATTTATTTGAAAAAATTTGCACAATGTTTTCATTAAGCATCAATTTTTCTTCCCAGCATGTATTTCTTTTGATAATATTTAAATATAACTATTTCTGCAACGTATTCTTTTTTCCTTCTTTCTGTTGAATTCATGTTAGAAATATGAGCAATAATAAATTATATCATCTGCTTTTCCTTATTTTTTTATCAATTAATCATCCGCAATAGGGATAAAATGAATTTTTCGAGAGATTTTAGTTATTTATGATCAATTAATTTATAAAATAACTTTGAAATCATTTATTTTTCACTTTAACGGTCTAACATTAGTTATTTCACAGAATAACTAAGTAAAGTGTAAATTTTTTTATCTATTTGTTCTTTAACTGATTTGTCTAGTTATTACATAAAAAACTTAAGTATTATATGAAATAACGGATTTCACACTTCAATGGTAACATATACATTTATAGTCATTTAGAGAAATGAGAAAATTTGATTTATATGTTCAAGAGGAAATGTTTTTTTAAGAGTCTCCCAATCTCCTTTGTACAACCCCCCCCCCTTTTATTACTAATATTATACTGATTACTTATACGAAGTCAATTTTATATTGAATCTCTGTTGTGAAAATGCTAAAGAAGTGTTACAATTTAATACATTCGGAAACGTGATTTTTTGCAAAAGCGTATAAACGAATAACGTTTTTGATATTTAGTGTCACTTGAATTATAATGTGCACATAAAATTGTTTTGAAAATGTTAAAAAATATATGACGCAAATTCAATTCTTTCGGCCAGAGATCTAGAAAAAAGGACATTTGTTATTTTCCTTCTTTTTATGGAAAATGATTAAATAATAATATTTTGACTGTACATTACGAAGACTTATCTGTAAAAAAATTAAACTATAATTTTTTGAAAAAACCACATTATTTTCAGGGTTATTAACAATTGAAATAATAACCAGTATGATTTTTTTGCTAAAATTTCTTTACTATTTTATTAGTTTATCAACTAAATTATATAGGTCCGAAATCATAGCTCAGTACAAAGCTATATATTGACAAAATGCTATTACTATAGAAGAAATTTTCTTAAAAATATAATGTTTTAAAGATATGTCTTTCTTCTTTCATTTTTTGCGAAAAAATTGTACTTAAATAGTTTCTTTTTTTTAAATAATATCCATAAAACAATTTTATACGTATGCTCTAATTCAAGAAATACTTAATATGAAAAAAATAATTCTCATTTTTGTACTTTTTTATTTTAAATCACTGTTCCAAACGCAGTCATACCTTAAATGTAGAAAAAGAAGTTTTAAATTAAATCATGCTTAAGGAAGTTATTTAATTTAGGCAGAAATTCTTGCTGGTAAAGCATGTAAATTATTCTTTATAAAATGTCTACATAAAATTTAATTTGTAGAAATACAATATTTCCAGGCCGTTGTTAAAGAAATGCAACCTCTGATGTTAGCAAAGCAAACTTCTAACTTTAACATTTATATTGTATCCCCCTTTCTTATACTTATTATTATTTATTTTTAATTCATTGGAGACTAATTTTTCAAATATTTTGCATTGGCTTACATTAGTCTTCTGCAAATTAAAAATAACTTCATATTGTTCGTATAAATTCGCTTAACATAAACAAACCGACTAAGAAAACCAAAGATCATTTTTAATCAATATTTGTATTAGAGAAGTAATTACTTCCCTTTTAGCTGTATGAAATTTGTAGTATCTTCTCTTATCATTTAGACTGTCGAAACTGATATATTTGTATTGTCATCCAATCTTTTATCTAGTGGTGTACACACGTCTATGTAACGTTTTCCCACCTTGCAACTGATAGATTGGCTTTTCTATGCAGATATTACGTCATTCATATCCACATGTGCATCCATAAAATAATGCAGGATCAATTCATTTGCCACCACACAGATAGCCATAGTCAAAAAATAAAACCATCTACATCTCACCTGGAAGCTGAACCTCGAGTGGTATTCGAGAAGTAAGAAGGGACCACCCCAACCCCAAGAGAGCGAAGAGGCAGACCACTTGGAACGCTAGAAAAGAGACGTTGTGTTTGCCCTCCATCTTCAACAAAAAGTATTGTGTTCTATTAAAACACTCTCAATAGAGTTTTAATAACTAGTATCTAACTGCAAAAAGGCAGTAGAACGTCGTTTATCCGGAGCGCCAAATATCCGAACCAAAGTCCGGATACGTTTTTGAACAGTGCAATGCTCAACATTTGTTTCCTGTGAGGCCAAAAGTGACGGTAAAACCCAACGTGAGGGATATTTGGGGAATTTCAGCTGTGTGATTTGGTACACATCTGCGCGGAATATTAGGTCAGTTCGTTTCCAAGTGAGGGGTGTATTCGTGCGCTTTTGTTGAGTTTTGTTGATGTAGAAACCTGGAGGGCATGCGATGCAGAAGACTGTTGATTTTAAATGCTAAACTTTCATCAGATAGTCGCTTCCGTGCAAGAAGAATCCGAACCTGTCGACAATGAAACGGATGAAGACGAGGACAACAACGACGAAAGTCACAAGGGTCCATCAAATGCTGAAGCGTTTCTGCGTTAAAGACAGCTATGGAGTGGTACGAACAACAATCAGAGTGCTGTCCTACTCAACTACTGCTGCTGAAGAGAAGCAGAGGCCTTGCAGTGAAAAAACGAAGGTGTTCAATGGTATAGCGAAAAATAAGTGATTATTTTCCCCAATCAATGTAAAATTGCGACATTTTGCACCTATTTTGTTCTTTCTTCAAGCACGTTTCCCGCATGTGATGATTTTTAATATTTGTATTGTGTCCAGTATCATATACTGCATGGATCGCATTCGGTTTTCGGTTATCCGAACGGTGCCCGGTCCCATTTGATTAAGATAAACGACGTTCTACGGTATTGTAATTAATAGGTGTAGACGAAATTAATCAATAATTCATTTCCTTTATAGTCTCACGCTACTAATCAATTTTCCCTATACGTCCAACCTCTCCTATTGCGCGGGGGGGGGGGGTAGATTAAAAAATTCGTAGACCAAAGAACCAAGGAGTAATTTCTACGGCATAAATTAAAAATATGTTAGTCTATGGGGAAGAGGGGGGGGGGGTTGAACCCCTAACCCATTGGCGAAACGTACACCCCCTCTACCCCGACATTACGTGGGGTCTCAGGATTATAGGGGGCTCAAGCCTGATTATTACCAAATACATGTCCATTGTAAGATCCGGCTTGAGTCCCCAAACCTGATTTTGCAGAGGGGCCCTAATATTCTCCATTACGCCACTAGCCTAACCTCTCCTTTTGCATAACACTGCTGTTCTCGAATCTTCTTTAATAAGTTGCTTTCATGTTTTCTTCAACATATATTCGCAAATAAGCTTATTCTCGCATAAATATTTATCTAATTTAATTCAACCGGAAGAATACTAAATGTTAGTAAAAACATCTTTATCTAGTCTGCATTTAAATTTAATTCTTTGCATGTTGAATTACGTACACAAGTGCACTTCTAAGTGTATATATATATGTCGAAATTTTTAATTCAGTAGCAATATAATATAAAGTTAGCATAACAAGAAATAAATATATAGCATCAGAGATTAAATAAGTAAAGAGTATTTGTGTATCATTTCAACCATTCTACAATTCGTACTTATTTCGTACAATTATTTCAAGTACCAACATAGTTCTAGTTTGTGAGTTTTAACAAAAGATTTATACATCCTAAACAATCTATTAGAGTTATTAGAATTATTTGAATGTATCTTCACTTAGTCGTATTAGAATTGCAGTAAGCATTTGAAAGAAGTTTTATACGCTTGTTAAAAGCTCCAGCATTACTTGAAAAGCATTGGTATAGTAAAACTAGTAAACGACTGCAATAGATAATGGGAAAGACCGTGTACTTCAGTTGATAAACAGCAACTATTACTGTTTAGGAGTATCTTATCCGCATCCGTCCACTTAAACTAACACTCGTTCGTAGGCTCAAACTAATGGCTTAGATAATCGTTAAACTCCAACTAATGACCAAGGTATACTAAACTTCGGAGTAGCAATCGAGACAAAAGTATTTTGTTGAAAATTAAGGAACAAATAAATTTATTTGTGTATTTTTAAGTATTAAAACTTAAAACTCCGAAAGTAAGCAGCTTCCGAATCACTTGAAACAAAGTTTCGATGTTAGAACAATTATTGTTTATTTTACAGAATTTAATAATTCTCATTTTTAATTACTATTAATTAATTTGTAAACAACCACAACAGAATATTAATAATTATAATTAAATTAGTAAACAAGTTACTAATCAAGTTAATTTCAAAGAATCTTATTCGCTTCAATGCATTCAAATTACGGAAGTGTACTACTTTGTAACAAAGAGCAGTGCTTCTCAAACTTTAAATATTTGCAACCCATTTTTCAATCATAAAATTCATCTCACCCTCTCCCCCACACCAAACCAATGTATGGAATATAATAATAATGTACTTTGACGCTAAAGCTCCTGTACAATAAAAATAATTTTAAACCGCACAAATTATCAAGATAAGTATTAAACTTTGTGTACGTTACTTTTAAGTTATAAATGTTTTAAGTAAGTTACTTTTTTAAGTAATAGGATAAGAATATATATATATATATATATTACCTTCCTGTTTAATTTTTGAATTGCACTAAACATGCAACGTGTATTTTATTATGTCAGTATTTTGTTAAGCTTCCTTTCAAAATATCAATATTTTTTGAAATATTTTTTTATTTTCGACTTTTTGATATGCTAGCACCCCCTGGTATGGTTATCACGCCCTCCTATGGGGGAGTGCCCTGCACTTTGAGAATTACTGACATAGAGAATAAAAGTTTCATAATTTTCATGAATTAAGGGTCACAAATTTAAATTTATTGACGTATGTTGTTGCTGTTACTGCCACCTGACTGACTGTCAGGTCAGGTGTCAGATAGAGGCAAAGGGCTTCTAGTTGTACGACTGTCGTTAGCCGTATCTTTGTGCCAGGTGACAGTACAATTTGGTTCGGTTACACCCCAATTTTGAGGAAGAATACCCTGGAGGTGGTCGGGGGCCTCCTACCTCTCTTCCTCTTCCACCAACTCCACGAGAGGACATGCGACTCGAGGGCTATTTAGAGTACACCATGCCGCACGAGCATTATGCATATGCAAACATTCATGCCTTCTCCGAGATTCGAACCAGGTCCCTACTGCACAGTAGACAGCGTCTCTAACTACTACACCGGATGGGCGACTAAAGACGTAAATATTCTACGGTTGCAATATTTCTGCAGTTTCCTGTCCAAAAAAATGGGGTGAGTGAGAGTTTTCTTACATCGCACTATAAAACAACACGGAATCTATTGGCGATGGACCTCGCAATTTTGAGTCCCACTCAGGTGAGGAGGACAATACCTGAGCTAGCCCGTCCCTGTCTGAACTACTCCTGCACGCCAACGGGAGAATATTGAGAAACAAGAGATTTAACTAGCATCGGCCTCCTCTACACGGTGGGCCAAAAAAGGGAAGCGAGATATAAATAATATACAATTATTGTCTAACTGTTAATGTATCAGAAAAAAGTTTACTTTTTCAGCAGTTAAGAAAAGTTTAATGAAAAAAAAATTAATTTATAATGAAATAAATTCTTAATTTCAGCTCAAATTAATATCTAATTCATAATAAGTTCTTAACAACTTTAGTTCATAAAAACGTAATAAATTCAGTGAGATTTTTTGAATTTTTTTTTAAATATATAAAAAAGTTACAGATGAAAACCACAAATACATTTTCAGAAAATTCTCAATGCCAAAATAGATATTTTAGTTTAGCGTTTCATTTAAAAATGTAATAAAATTGTACAAAATAAAAACTTCCATGTATTTGAAAATGCAGCTTATGGTTTTCAGCTAGAAGTTCCACGAGTCCCAGCAGGTGATCGCGGTAGCCGAGTGGTCAAGGTGTCGGATCGTAGCTGGCATGCCACGAGTTCGAGCCCAGTACCACTAAAGACTCGCCGTGTAGGGGCACAATGCACGTAAAATCTGTCGAGAGGTCAAACGTTCTCCCATTGGTGTGGTAGTTAGGAGAGGGGGTGCCAGCTAAGGTGTTGTCCTCGTCACTTGACCTTGGTTGAAAATTACGAGGTCCGTCGCCAAAAGCCCTCGTGCTACGTTAATATCACTCACTCCACGAGTCCCAGCAAACAACCGAAAAGAAAATTATAAATGTATATGCAAAAAAGATTCTCTGTCTGTATGAAGTTTTTTTTTTGTTGCTACAAGTATACATGTGTAACCAGTCATTAAAACTGAAAATTTTATTTATACATAAAAACATATTTTGTATACTTTTTTAATTTTAATTATAAAATAATAGAAGTAGATAGTATATACGTTTCATTTTTTTATATACTACCCAGTAGATTGAGAATAGTCTATTGTTTACTCTTCCGGGTTCCACCAAATAAATTTATACTCTTTTGTTCAATATTTTGAAAAACTAAATAGTTTTCTAATGGAAAAGTCACTTTTTTCATTTGCAGGAAGAAGAAAAAAATACAGTCAGATCCCGATTTAGCAAATTTCGAGATTTAACGAATTTTTCTACTTCCCCGATCAAAATGGCAAAAACCCCTATTTAACGAATAATAAACCCCAAATTAACGAATTATCTGAACATCTGAAAAACATTTTTTTTATTAGTTTGTGGTAGAAAAAAGTCAAATGACGTTTCTTTTTAAAAGAATTTTTTTTTTTTGTCCAGAACAGAAAAAGAATTTTTTTGAACAAATTTCGACATCCATGAGTGTAGATCGTTATTAGACCAAAGAGATTAGACAGATGAGTCATGAGTGTAACCTATCGAGTGAGTTTTGAATTGGACAGGGGAAATTCCTTTCTTTTCTCATCTCACACCACAACGCAGGGGATTTTTTTAACGATTTCAACGATTATGTTACATTTGATGATGGACTACCTATCTGTGCAACTGAAGTTCAGGAAACTGTTGATTTGTTGGAGCCATTGAATAGCGATTCTAATACAGAAACTGGTAACAAAACTCTTATCAAAACCATTGCATTTTCTAACGCTTTACATTGTTTAGAAACTGTTAAAACACATACCTTACGTAGCGAGATGTATAAATGACGTAATATTTTTTTTTTTAATCTGCATAAAGTCGAAATAGTACTTTTTCGCATCAGGAATCAAAAAGATTGCCAAACAACTGTTAGTAAATATTGTAAAATTTCCAATCAACTAATGCTTAATAATTCACTAGTAGTATTTTAAGCTGCTGAATAAAAAATGCAAAATTTATAACTATGGAGATTTTTTGTGTGGTTGTTTGTTGTACAATTTCCAAAACGTAAATGGAAAAAATTTGTATTTTGTTTGGACCCCGATGTAACGAACAAAATATTCGGCCCCGATGAATTCGTTAAACCAGGGTCCGACTGTACTATAGGGAAGGAGAGGGTACAAATTATTCATATTCCAACAGAGAGAGAGATTTGACATTAAAATCTAAATATAAGCAAGAACAACTCCTAAATTTTAGGTTTCAAATTCATCCAAAATGTACACACGATTTCTTACACAACTATAAACAATTTAATAGTATTCAGAACAATGTATTTAAGTAAAAAATATGTTTCAATTTGATGCCTACAGAAACAAAACATAAAAGAAAATTTCTTCCCATTTTATAAATGTAAAGCATAGGTAAGTGACTCTTGCATCACGAACTAATATTTTTAATGAATAACTTGTATTAAAATTGTTTAATAACAAGTACAATACTTTTTTTTTACATAAAGTTCTTATAACAAGTTGATCTATTTTAAATATTATTGTACGATATATTCTTCTAAGTTGTGTGAGTGTGTGGAATGGGGTTTCACGAATCATTTTATAGCTCCAAAGCAGGGATGGGCATTAAGTCGATCGCGATCGACTGGTGAACCTCTAAGATATTTTGGGGTGACCGCATTTATTGAGACTTAAAACGCACATATTAAAAGAAACATATACATGGAACACCGACGCCAGCCGGACAAGAGAATCGGCTTTTCACAAACGATACGACTGTGCTTATTCAAGAAAACTATTCCATTAATGTGTAGGTTACACATGTAACTTCATTGGAAGCAAGCGTGAAGCTTTACACGTCCATTGCCGTCGTAGGGCAAAGCTGCGATATCACGGGATTGGCTTTTGAGAAATTATCCCACACCCAGTGCTTCCACGGGATTGGGTTCTTGGGTTGATATCATGCCCCGCGATGGCGCTGAAATCGGCAGCGAACCGTTGTAACGGTTTTACATTCATCAGTTCACGTATGTTCTCTACTCGCTACATTGAATACGTCTAGGCTCCACGGTCTAGCAGTCCATCATAGCTGTTCAGGGATTCAACTTGATAATTTTGAGTCACTTATGTTTCTCTAGTAAAAATAGTAATCTGTCATATTTTAAAAGAGGGACATAATGTCGGAAAAAAGTGTTAAGGAAAGAAAACATACACTTATTATACAGACTGACCACACCTACGCACCTGAGTGGACCGCAGCAGCTTAAAAACATTAGTAGTCCGTAGCGTATAAAAGTCCGCCCCTCCATGCTCTAAGGCAGGGATGGCGAACCTTTATAGATCAACATGCCATTTTTTCTGAAAAAATGTTTATTAAACTGTAGACGTGCCGTCAAATAATTTTGACTCGTGACTACTGGGAAAATAATAAAACTAAGTACCACAACCCAAAACTGTTTATTTATTACGAAAAAATACATTTTGCATTGTGTAGTTGTAAATGTTTTAGATATACTCGGAATTCAAATTAAAGTAACATTAATGTGACTTCTGTTGTTGCAGATTAGATGACAAATAACTTATTTTAGGATTGTGAGATGTTACTTTTAGCAGAATGCATGCTGAATGGAGTCATCAAACGGTTTCTAAGCGAGTCTTTAATGTTATTCATTTCTAAAAAATAATAACTCAGAGATAAAGATAGATGAAAATATGGTTAAAATAGCACATGAGCCAGCTTCTTCAAACAGCTAAATGTGTCTGGAATCAAATTCAATGAATCCAAAATTTAGTTGCTGACATTTTTACTTATATTGCTTATTAATCTTTCTGTTTTAAACAATTCCAACTTTTTCCTTCTTTCAATAAATTTTTGAGTGAATATGGAACTAGTCTGAAAATCAATCAGTTGCATTTCAAATTTTCCAAATATCCAACCAATCGAATTGGGGCAAGTCCAGTTTATCAAATGAAGTCACATCAGGGTACGTAATAAACTCGAACGTTTACGATAAATATTTTAACTAAATCTCGGTACTTGTAATTTCTTGTAACAATATCGTTTCTGAAAAAAAGGCAGTTTACCGTCAAGAGCGCGAATGAGATTCTTCATGGCAATAATTTTTTTGCGATAATTATGTTTTATTTCTACCTTGAAGCCTAACGTTCAATTCATTGAAATGTTGGCATATGTCTGAAAAACATCAACTTTCAAAGCCACAGAACATCCAAAAACTGTGAGTATTGTTCAATTTACCCCTAATTTTGCAGATATAGTCTAATTCCCTTCAAGCAGTCAAGAAATCTTTGAAGTATGTTCTTGCGACTTAACCAACGAACATTATTACACATTAGTAGACATTATACACCGAGTTGACTTCCAACAAATCTTCTTGCAGTTTTTTATTTATTTATTTTTTTGCTGAATTAGCCATGTTAAATAGTTAACAATCGTAAATATAAAACAAATAAACTCTAAAATACAGTTGTGTCAAAAAATTGACTATGCTATGCGTAGAAAAACTTTACAGTGAACTAAAATGCAAACCATTTTGATCGGTGACATGCCCAAAATATTGTGTCGCATGCCATCAATGGCACGCGTGCCATTGGTTCGCTATCCCTGCTCTAAGGGTTCCATGAGTTGAAAAAGTTTGAAGACCACTGTGCTCTAGGTAAAGTGGGCCTCTTTGCCAATAATAAATTAGCGAAGTACCAGAATTGTCTGAAAATAAGAAACTGAAAATTTTAAACTACTTGAGAGTAATTTTCTGCTTAGAAATTTTAAATGAAAAGATTTTGAGATGAAGGCATTTAAGGTTTAAACCATTGATTCACCTAACATAAGGAATGATAATGGTTTGTATAAATAATGGAACGCAAATGATTAATAATTACGCTTATTTATTTTTTATTTGTTATTTCAATTTATTCAAAAGAAAAGAATGAGTACTATAAATACGAAAAGTTGTAATTTTTTAATGCATTTTTTGGTAATTTAAAATACATTTAAGTTCCCGATAAGGTTAATAAAAATACTTACTTTCAGTTTTTGTTCCTTTATAAATTTCGCATTTCTCCATTTCTAATCTATTATAAACAAATTAAAAAGCCAGAAATACGCACTATTCCAAAATTGCATAAAATGAAAATAATAGTTGTGACCCAAATTGACTCACAGCACTAAATCATTGATAACAATTGACAAATTCACAATTTCCTCCCATTAAATGTCCATTATAATATGAATATTTTTATTTCTATAGCGTATAAAAATTACATAATTCATTATACTTATAATCCATCCTCTTTTTATCGCTAATCTTCACTTATTAAAAACTATTTTGAGAGATTTATTTTAGTTTGTTACATTAAGAGTTCTTAATCAAAAACCTCAAGAGACTCTTTGGATATCATGGAAAATACTCAGAGTGTCAATGAACTCCAAAGATAAAAAAATTGTTCACAGTATTTTAATCATTTTCAATAATAGTTTAATATGTTTTACTTTTCTCTTTCGAATAAATGTTAAAAATTAGTTGTACTTTTATCAGTAATATACTATAATTTTTAATAATACTACATCATATATTTTTAATATTATTTGTTGGAATAAACAACAGCAGCTTATATATAAACAGATCTCTAAAAATTGAACTTTTCTTATAAAATTTGCCTACATAAATAATTTTTTATGTAATTTAATTATTTTAGGAATTACTTATGGCTTTTATATGTTAAAAATTTCAAATATTTGTTTTATAAAAAGCATGTGCATTTGTTGAGAATTCCGATTAATTTTTTCTCAAAATATCTTCTGGTAAATTCATTACATGTCTTATTTTTCATGAAATCGTTTGGTATTGTGATACATTATTATTTGCGTAAAACAAATCGTTTGCTGTTAAAATTGTTCATTGCACATTTAAGATTTTCAATCTGATAAAATCGATGGATGATTATAATATTAAATAAAATATTTTGTGCCAGATTTATAATTTTTTAATTTTTAAAAAGTTTTTATTTCTTTTAATTTTTTCTTTGAAAAAAAATCTTTCACATTAAGTTTGTTTAGATATTTATATTTTGTCATGACGTTTAATTTTCTTTTTCCACATCATTTCTTTAAAAACTATTTTTCAACAATTCTTTGAAATCCATATACTTCTATTTTTATAAATTTGAAACACTTTCCTCTGTTTACTAAGCTCCGTTAAGTCTTTAAAAGGATATTTCAACTCGGATAAGCCTTAAAGTCTCAAATTGTCTGTTAAACTTAATCACTATAATGGACGCATTTTCATTGGATAATACGCACCGTCAGGGAAAAGCATAAAGTGATAAGTTTGGTTAACGTTCCAGAGAGAAAGTAATTATTTTTCTTATGAATCTGTTGAAAGATAACACTTTAAGGCTTCTATTACCTTAAGAATTTATAGAATGGCATTTTGTTAACATATAAGTAATTATTTCTGTTAATAAATTGCTTTTACTGGTGCTATAGTTAGGTCATTTTTACTAGTCTGTTATTTAACCCTTGAACTGCTGACTAAAAGCTGTGCAATTCACTTCCAAGTGCGATCATTTTTCACAAAGGCGTGTGTATGCAGTGTATTAGGGTAAGAAGGGGGGGGGGGAAGAAAAGGCCCAAATAAGCAAATTTTTCTCTGATGTATGTAAATACATCCTAAAAACTATCAAAGTCATTTCATTGTATTCCAAAGCCTTTGGAATAATTTTACTGATAGCAGCGAAAAGAAAAAGGGTCGTAATTTGGTAGGACGCATATATACGTCCGGAGCACTCAACGTGCCAGTTGAGCATAACGGATATATACGCAGAAGGAAGTTATGGGGTCAGTGTTTAGTTTTCTGAGAGCAAAAATGTATGACAGACGAAAAAATGAATTGTAAGAGATTGATGTTAAATGTATTTAAATTTGCATTTAAAATGTTGCTAATTTATATGATGTTATATGGAATGTATGTAAAAATGTTTGTAACTGATTATGGTTAAAGTGTAGTATAGGTCTTGGTGATGTCAATTTCTTTTGGCGACCAAAATCAATCGCCAAGCTACTTAACTTAGCGATAGGTGTTCGGAAGCCAGAATGAATTCGGAATCACACCACAATATCTACATAAAAATTGCCAAATCCAAATCCCCCCCCTATACTACACCTGAGCCACCTACACCACCACTACTACACGAGCCCCACTGAAGACACGCCGTATAGAGGGGTTGATGCCCGTTAAGGCAATCGTCACTCAAAGTCATTCCAATAGCGTGATGTGGTAATTTGAAGAGGGGCTGCCAGCTCGGGTGTCGTTCTTGTCAATGAACCGTAGTTTAAAATTACGAGGTTTATCACCAATAGCTCTTACGTTGGTTTATAGTGAGACGCTATTAAGTGCTCACACACTCATGGAAGATATTGATGTAAATATGCTCCTTATAGACGAGAATGGCAATACAGTTAGAGTCTTACTCTCCAAACTTTCACACTGTGTTAACGTGAGGGTTTTGGGAGTCGAGAGACTTAATGTGCGTCATCCTCTTTACGCGGTGGGTTTTCAGTAACATCAGGGTGCGAACACACGACACAACGGAAGTCACTACATTAGCTATTTTCCTTTTACTGACAAGTCGTGAAGTTTGTGGTACAAAGATCAGAAATATAAGTCCCGGTTCTGCCAAAGATGTGTGCATATCAGACTCATCTTTTGTCGAGATTTTTTTCGTCAAACGGCAGAAAAAGAAATATTTTGAAAATGGGGCTTCAAAAATAGTATATTTTTCGTCATCTTGTTTCCAAAATTATAGGATCTGTAAACTTGTATATTGCTTGGAATATTTTATTTAAATCAGTACAAAATATAATAGTACTTACGTACTATCGCAACCGTATTGACGACATTATATGAAACGAAGCACATGGTTGCCAATTCAGAGTATACGACGCATGGAAAATCGGGGTTGCCAAATTGGTGAGTTTTTTTCAACGTTGTCATTTTGCCAATATAATTTACTTTTTAGTGATTAATGTTTTTCCTTAGATGATTATAACTTTCAGCATATTATAATATTTTTAAAAAATCATTGCTCCTTTTTTATATTAGAATATTCAATTTTATATATATCTATATCTATTATATATATCAATATTATCAGGATAATCTATTTAAATTTATAAAATAAAATTAAATCGATTGCATGACTGAGTAATATAGGAACAATTGTATATAAATTTCAAACAATAAGCAGTATTTCGTAAGATGTTATAAAAAATCACGTATTTAATATTTTTATTTGATATTCAATATTCTGAAATTTCCTGATCTCATTCTCTAAAGATAGAAAAATACATAAAACATGTAATAAATATTTTATTCGTTTCAGCATTTTAATTGCAAATGATCTTTTTCTGTTTATAGAAACGATAATTTTCATAATTTATAAATTATATATATATATATACATATAAAATTTAAATCATTCTGTAAAATTGAATACTACTAAGAATAATGTACTGGGTTTAAAAATTTTATAAATTCAGTTGATTAATAAATAATTACAGTTTTTGAATAGATAATAGTAACTATAAATTCGATCTATCTCAATTTTATAAATTACCTATAAATATATTTGGGGCATTTTTACACGCAATATTTTATTTGCTACTGTTTTTAAAGAAATATACTAGGAAAGTATGTTAACCAGTAGCATATTCTCCACTTTTAACTATTACTGCAAGTAATCATATGCATTATAGTTTCAAGGAATAATAAACCAATATATTTATTTAAGTTATTTAATATATGCAATATAAATCCATACCTAGATAAAATTTAATGATAATAAAATCATTTTTATTTTAAAACAAATATTTTAAAACTATAATATTTTCGACTATCTCTGCTTGCTAAATATATTACCAAAATTTCCATAAACAGTAAGCAAACACATAATTCCTAAAAAAAAATTTCTCTGTCGACCATTTAACGGTCTACGATTTATGAAGGATCCCTTCCCCTAAAAAAGCCACGAGGGAAAAAACAGTATCTATTCTGCACATTTCTGTAGCATATTATTGTGCCCCAACAACACAACTCTCCATGCAATATAGACCCAATATAACCTATTATCTTATTTTATCACGCTATAAAAAAAAAATATATGAATAATTCATTAAAAAAACACATCTTGTTAAAATATAATTTCACTGCTCCATCACAAATCAATGGCACAACCACCTGAATAATAACATTTGGACCTCAGAAAAGCATAAGTCCATGGGAAAATCCCGTGTAAATGCAAATGTTGTAGAGCGATGGCTTGAATGCGAACATTTGGAAGATTTGAGTTGCAATTAAGAATGGATTCTACGAAATGAAATATTAAAATCTTTTGCGTAAATATTAAACTCAACTAAATTTGAATAACATGCTGCAACTTGTTTAAGGTATAGGAGAATATTGCGCATTTGTTTGTGCTTCATGCAGTCGTAATGTTGCATGTAAAGCATTTGGTACAGAGCCCATTTAGATTAATGGACTAAGCTATAGTTCTAGATAAGTAGCTCTCGTTTGATATGAACATTGTAAAACGTTTATTTTGCTGATAAATATCTAAAAAAACTGTTATTCTTTTTTTAGTAATTCTTCTGTTAAAGAATTACTACGCATATATGATTTTTTTTCTATTTTGCTTTTTCTTTTTATCAAACTATACAACTGCATTCAGTTTTATTGATTAAAGTGTTACCACACACACACACACACATAGAGAATTTTTTAGGTAACTACTGTTAGGAACCGTGATTCTGAAAAAGCGTATAAATGAATAATTTTTTTTGAGATTTAGCGTCACTTGAATTAGAATATACATATAAAATTATTTTAGGAATAATATGCTCTCTTTATAAAAAAAATGATTTTCGTTATATGTAATAAATTTACTATATTCACTAACATGGTCGCCAATTCACCAAATTTGGTCGCCAAAAATAATGCCAACTTGAGTGTATAGCCAATTTTTCGCCAAGTTTACGTTGAAAGGTCACGCTATAAAAAGGAAGGGACGGCGTTTCTTCTACAGTCCCACCAGGCAAGCACTTTCATTTCCCTCAGTTAATTAACCTATACTTCAAGGCAGCCAATAGATAACTTTCTCACTTACTGACATCAACCAATAGCATTGCTTCTTCTCCAACCTGCAGTTTCCAGCCTAACTTCAGTTCTCCGATGAACCTCAGCTTCCCGCTAAAATCTCAAGCGTGCTTTCCCCCAGACTCTGATGTAAAACCCCTTACCTTTTCCAGCCAACCAATCGCATTGCTCCTTCTCAACGTACATCAGGAATTGACTCTTTTACATCCAGGACTATCCACGTTTAATGCATCTAACACACATCTGCTAGGGGATGGAGGATCTCTCTCATCCATATCCCGGCGACGTTTATAAACTCGTTCTTGTACGGTATGTCCAATAGCCATGCAGTACTCCTCAAGCATGAAAAAATTCAACTTCGTCATTCCTCTCATAGACTTTTTTTTGGTCAGATATGTGATTGAGGGTTCCTAGAAACCCATATGACCGCAGAAATTTCCGTAGATTCGTGTACAGTATTATATTATCAATGTACACAGTACAGGAATACTTCGACCGATTTATGTCGAAACTCTACTCAACAAAAGAAACAAGCTTGTCAAAGTTCAGGGGCGTAAGTCTAATAGCTTAAAAACCAAATATTTTATATCTGTAATACCCCTATAGCCCTTTTTGGGAGTCGATATCCGCAAATTCGTTTTTAACGGATCTGTATTCAAAAAAAAAAACATGCTTGTCGAATTTCTAGTCTGTATGTCTTATAGTTCAAAAATGGGAATTTTTATCTCGAATGGCCCCGAAATCATCTTCAGCATTGATTTCCGTAAAACACACACGGTAGCCGTGGTAGCCCAAGTGGTCATGAGTTCGAGCCCAGTACTACTAAAGACCCGCCGTTTTGGGGAGCGATACACGTTAAATCTGCCGAGAGCTCAAACGTCCTCCGTTGGTATGGTGTGGTGTGGTAGTTAGGAGAGGAGGGTGCCAGCTCAGGTATCGTACTCGTCACTTGACCATGGTTCAAAATTACAAAGTCCGTCGCCAAACGCCCTCGTGTAGCTGAACAGTGCGACGTTAATATTCACTCACTCACCGTTATGTGATTTTCAAATCTCGTGGATTCGTCTTTTTTTTTCTCCTTTTATCACTGAAACTAAACCACAGCTGATGAAATTGGTAACTTGATTGAAAATGTTGTCATTTCTGTCAGGTAAATAAATTTTGGAGTGGATAGTGATGGCGTTCAAAAACTGTTGGATTCCCTTAGTCACGATCTGACAATTGATGAGCTCAAAGAAATACACGAGCAAACGCAAGACATTGAAAAACTTGAGTCTGTTGACCCAGTCTAATAAGATGATCAAATGACGGCTGGTAAATTTTCAGAAGGCATCAGTTTAGTTAAAAACGGGCTGCAAATTTTAGGAAATACATACTCAAAAGAAAATAATATTTTTTCAACAAAAGAAGAAATAAAAATGTATATATTATAATGCTACGAGGAAATCTTGTGGGGGAAAAAGTCTTTGAGCCAGCAGACTGCTTGAAATCTTATGCATCAAAACAACCAGCTTAAGATTTTAATAAAAAATTCCTTACCAAATTGTTATTTTCTATCGTCTCTAGTCCCAACTAAAAGTGTGGCCGCGGTAGCCAAGTGGTGTAGGCATCGGATCGTGGCTAGCCTGTCATGAATTCGATCCCGGTGCCACTGAAGACCCGCTGTGTAGGGGAGCGATGCACGTAAAATCTGTCGAGAGCTCAAACGTCCTCCCGTTGGTGTGGTGTGGTAGTTAGGAGAGGGGGTGCCAGCTCAGGTGTCATCCACGTCACTTGACCATGGTTCAAAATTACGCGGACCTTCCCCAAAAAGCCCTTGTGTAGCTGAACAGTGGTGACGTTAATATTCACTCACTCACTCACACCCAACTAAAAATAATTTATGTGTATTAATATGCGAAATTATACCTCGAATTACGTGGTTATCACTCGGTCCTAAAAATATCGCGTAATTTCGTGTTATTGCTGTATTGCACATCTGTAATGAGCAAGCATTCAATATATTTACAAATGCATACATAAAGGACACGATAAGGCGAAGATAAAATTGCACAATGGGAGTTGGTCTGCTGTTAGGCGGACAAGGGGTACCCCCCTCCCTCCTCTCCCCTAACTACAATAAAAAATGTTTGCATCCATGTTATGTAAACGTTTCAAGGGGAAAAAATGACATACATTTAAAACATTTTTCTTTTATGGAAAAAGGTTCTATAAAAATAATATTTTCCCCATTCATAGCTAAGACTTTTCTATAGAGCCTGAACTATGATTTTTGAAAAATTTGCATTATTTTCAGAGTTATCATCAAGTGAAATGATAAACTAGTTCTTATTAAAATTTCTCTACTTTGATTTATATAAAAAAAATGAATATACTCATTATTAAATGATATGGTTCAAAAATCCTAGTTGAGGATCTTTATAGAAGTTCAAGCTATATATGGTCCAAATTTTATTATTATAGAGGCACTTTTCATAAAAGAATATATATAAAATATGTCGTTTTTAACACCCTTTTATAAGCTTCACCTGTATGTAACGGGATCTTTGAACTCAGTTTTTCCCACTTTAAAAGGTCAGAATAATTCGAAATTTTGCTCACTTTTCCAGGACCGATGAAAATACAATAATTTAATAATTTTGTTTCATTGTCCTGATCAGGATTAACGATTACCCATTTTCAGATCCCATCCCCCATCTGGCGACTAATTTCAGATCCCCTTTCCAGATTTGGCGACTAAAAGATTAAGTTACACAATTTAGTTCAATTAACTATAAAAAGACTATATATTTTTCAGTTTTTTTTAAAAACTATAATTTATTTCTTCATTTTTTCACCAAAAAATTGGAATTAAATAATTTTTAAATGCAATAATATCCTTAAAAGAATTTAATATACATTTTTTATTAAATTAACTTTAATTATAAAGAAAAATTATTTTTATACGCTTTTGCAAATTCCTGGTTCCTAATGTGAGTGTGTGTGTGTGAGAGAGAAAGAGAGTTATATAACGTCGCACTATAAAACAGCACTAGGGCTATTTAGGACGGATATGGTCATTTTGAGCCTTAGTGAAGTGACGAGGACGACACTGAGCTGGCACCCCGTCTTCAAACTACCACACCACTCCAAGGGTGGATTTTGTGAGCTCGACTGATTTATATATATATAATCAATTATATCATTAAGTTTTGTGATAATGTTGGTGCAGTTTCAAAAGCATATGAAATATTCAGAAATGTGCTGTAAAGAGCATAATTCGACTGAATTAAAAATATATTTGATAGAGTTTCTTAAAGAGAATATTCTGCACTAGTTTGTATTTCAAACAATTGTAACGTTGCATGCGATGCTTTGGTACGCAATCTTTTTATTTATATTAAATTATTAAGTTATAACTCTCCTATTAAGGCAGTGCTTCTTAAACTACCAGTATTCACGACCCATTTTTCAATCATAATTTTCATCTTGCCCCCCCCCCTGTACAATAACTATGTAATAATAGTGTACTTTGTAGCTAAAGCTACAATACTACATTAATTATACATACACATTATCAAGATAAGTATTAAAATTTGCATATATTAATTTTAAGTAAGAGATATTTTAAATAATTTACTTTTAAATAATAATTTTTTTAAAAAATCGTTTATTTTCGACTTTTTGATATGCTCTTTTTCCCACCCCAACCCCACGTAAATTTATCCCGCCTTCCTAGGGAGGGTGCACCCCACAGTTTGAGAACCACTTATTAAGGTATTTGACACCTTTCGGAACCGTGATTTTGAAAATATGCATAAATGATTAATTTTTTTATATGTAGTATCACCTAAATAAGAATATACATATAAAAAAATTTTAAAAATATTATTACATTAAAAAAATATAATGCGATTTTGTTGACAAAAAACAAAGGGGAAAAAAATGGCATATTTTCTCAAAATATTTTGTCTTATGGAAACTGTGCTTCTATAATAATATTTTCCACTCGATGACTAAGACTTCTCTCGACACAGCTAAAAATAGAATTTTTGAAATGTTCACATTATTTACAGAATTATTGGTCATCGAAACCGGAGTTTTCTGATAAAATTGATCGGCTCTAATATATCAAGAAATGTGAATATATATATATATATATATATATATATATATAAATCCACTTCTAACTTATATATTTAAAGAGATTCCTACCACATAATACAATAGAAAATCTCATCGTTAAATATATGCATTTAACCATATGAAAAGACATTACCCCCGACATGATATACATTAATTATACTCCAATACTAAAAGCTTATTACAACCTCCCGACAATACATACCGAAATATAAACCTTGACAATCACCAGCGAACGCGTTCCAGCATTCCAATATCACAGCGACAGCGATTTCATCCACCAGTAACTCCACTAAACCTTGTGTATTCTAAAGTTGCTCGAAATAATACGGCCCTAGATGATTTAGAACTGCACGTCCATATAAGACCGAGAAACGTCAAGAATGCGAATATCTCAGTGTTTGACGTCCAGAACCCTTTAAATCCGATCGTCAACTGACCACACGCCATATTCATTGACCACGCGTCGCTTCCACTAAGCACCAAGGGCTCTCTGCGGCCGGACAATACCACCCCTCTCGGTCACTGATTGCATGCACTGTGCGTATCAATCCAGGCGTTAACAGACTATCTGGCTTCCAACCCTTTGATATTACGATGCCAGTTGAAGCATGAGGCCAGTTGACCGTCCTGTCCAAGAAGAGGTTCATTTACATTTCATTCAAATTGGCTCATACTATCATTCTAGTCCAGTGTGTTCCGGTTCCTACACCTGGACAATAGAACCATCATTTTGCCTTTACTAGTACACTTCAGTTATACTTAGCAATCTAGGAACGAATTGAATATTGAGTTGTTGGGGCTGGATAATTGCATCTGATATTCACGGGTTATCTTACGAACGTAAATGAATGTTTAAAGGAACATTATCTTTTGGTAAATAATGGAGTTTGAATGGCAAATGAGGAATCTGTGTTTAAGCGGGAAATATTTTGTATTGTTAATTGATTCTATTGAATACTCTAATATTAAATTTAAGTCAGTAGATAAGGATAAATTAAATTTGATTTCATTAAATGTACTAAATTTAAATGATAGTAAATTTATGAAAGGATTATGATCAATGAATTTCACTATTTTGAATTGTTAAATGGCGACAACTCATTCCTCAAGTTTCCACATCCACCATGTGAAGAAACTAACTTTTTTTATTATAATTGTTATTATAAGCCATCACTCGCTGACAATGGCAATGCATTATATTGTATTCCAGAGAATATTTCCCGCTAAGAGGGGTTTGTAATATCTCCTTAATAAATTAAACGTAACAGCTTCAATTAGCTGGAAAATTGGCTATGGTTTAAATGTCAGTGAATTCCATGTAATAAATCATGTGCTATTTTGTAAGACTTGCGTTTTTAATTTCTTTGTTATTTATTTCATTTTATATTAAATCATTGTTTATGCAGTGAAATACATTTGACGCGAAAATGCTTAAGACGTAATATCGGTTAACACGAAATGAAAATCGCTTAACACAGAAAGACTTTGCTTCTGAGAATGAACAAAATACGGAAAACACCAACCACCCAGGCGAGATTTAAAAGGGTTGTGAAATAAAAATAGAGGTGGTTTCATATTATTCGTATAAAAGAGGCTAACTTGGCTTTTAAATACCCTCGGAATAGCCTGTGACACGAGCTTATTTTGTTTTTCTGAGCTACTTCCACCCTCCACCTACAAACACCATGCAAAAACATCTAATCTCTCATCAGTTGGCTTTGGAATTCGGTAACGAGTATATTGCAGTGTGAGTAAATATCAGCGAGTTTGGTTCACGTTTTATTTTCTTTTTTAAAATAATTTTTGACGAGCACAATGGACAAAGAGCTCAGAGGAAAAGCAAACTGCTATTCTTCTTAAAATGAAGGTGGAGCTTCTTAAGGATGTTGAACAAGAGGAGGAGTCGAAAACGGAAATTTGTAAAGGTTTTGGCATTTACAACTCTACATTATCAACAATAATGAAAAAAAGAGAGCAAATCTTGGAAATGTTTGAACATATCTGTGTAAATAAAATGTACTCTAATAAACTTAAGTTTATTGAATTAAAAGGGGTTTTTTTTGGTCCTTTATGCAATATCTTTTAACACGAAAAAATATTTCAGTTCTCTCAGTTTGGTGTTAAGCAAATTTCACTGTACTTTATATTAAGTTTAATAAGAGGATAATTTACGCATACAAGAGTAGTCAAAAATCAAATGTTTCCAGTCTCCCAATAGCATTGCAATGATAATTGCTTTACACTTTATTTAAAATTATTTAAGTATTTCAAAAAATATCCCTAGTTGTGTGTGTGTGTTGGAGTTATTAATGTGTTGTATATTTATTAATGAATTGTTATTTTACGTTAGAAAAATGTAACTATTGTTATGTAGAGACTAATTCTAGAGAGTTTAGTACATTTTCCCTTTAATGAAGGAGTTGTTGGGGTTATGCAAGTATTATGAAGAAAAGAGTTGAAAAATTCCAGTGTGTTTCAAAATGTTGAATAATAATTCAATTTAATAAATTTGTACTAATCTATGTTTAAAAATTTTTTTTTAAAAAATCCCTATTTTGAGCTACGTTTATCTATTTTTATTAAATAGTTGCATTTATTTATTATATTATTCAGAAAATATATCGAGGATATGTTTAGTTGTATACGGATTAAATTTTTCTATTATTGTTGATATAACTCATTTGATATGTTAGTTAAGAAGACTCTGTTGGATGAGCTATTCATACGTCATAAATATTATACACAGTAGTTTTTAATATAATCGAGTTTTGAGCCCACCATTTGCCAGGCCCTGTATTACTTTTTAGCAAATAATATTTTAGCCTCAAC
>BMAO01018439.1:0-16907 GCA_019973975.1 Trichonephila clavata | reverse complement strand
CGAATCGGAAACGTGCTGGACCATAACTTGAGGTTCGTGACCGAAACCATGCTCTGCTATAGATATTTTCTTTCAAACGAAATCGAAAATGTTATTCGTTTCATACTGTATTAAAACTTTTAAAATAACCAAATAATTTCCGATAAATTTTTCAAAATATTTTGATCTTCATGCGAGATTGATCTCGTGTGCATTTTGTAAAAGTTAAACGATTCTTAAAGGAATTAAATTATATTTGAAAGCAAGAGCAGAGTGGCGCAGTGGAAGCGTGCTGGGCCCATAACCCAGAGGTCCGTGGATCGAAACCACGCTCTGCTATACTTATTTTAGAAATTTTCTTTCAAGACGAAATCGAAACAGTTTATTCATTACATATCTGCAGCAAAACTTTTAAAATAACTCAAATAATTTCCGATAAATTTTTCCAAAATATTTTATCTATCATGCGAAACTGTCTCGTGCTATTTCGTAAAAGTGAAACGGCATTCTTAACAAATTAAATTTTATTTGATCAGATAAGAGTGCCGAAGCGGAACGTGCTGGCCATAACTATGAGGTCGTGGATCGAAACCATGCTCTTGCTATAGAATATTTCTTTCAAGAACGAAATCGAAAATGTTATTCATTACATATCTGTATCAAAACTTTTAAAATAACGCCAAATAATTTCGATAAATTTTCAAAAATTTTGATCTTTCATGCGAGATGATCTTCGTGTGCATTTTGTAAAACTGAAACGATTCTTAAGGAATTAAATTATATTTGAAAGCAAGAGCAGAGTGGCGCAGTGGAAGCGTGCTGGGCCATAACCAGAGGTCCGTGGATCGAACACGCTCTGCTAACTTATTTTAGAAATTTTCTTCAAGACGAAATCGAAAATGTTATTTATTACATATCTGCATCAAAACTTTTAAAATAACTCAAATAATTTCCGATAAACTTTCCAAAATATTTTGACTTTCATGCGAAACGATCTCGTGAGTATTTCGTAAAACTGAAACTATTCTTAAAGGAATTAAATTATATTTGAAAGCATGAGCAGAGTGGCGCAGTGGAAGCGTGCTGGGCCCATAACCAGAGGTCCGTGGATCGAAACCACGCTCTGCTATACTTATTTAAAATTTTCTTTCAAGACGAAATCGAAAATGTTATTTATTACATATCTGCATCAAAACTTTTAAAATAACTCAAATGATTTCGAATAAACTTTCCAAATATTTTATCTATCATGCGAAACTGCTCTCGTGCTAATTTCGTAAAAGGGGAACGATTCTTAACCAAATTAATTTTTATTTGAAATCAAGAGCAGAGTGGCGCAGTGGAAGCGTGCTGGGCCCATAACCCAGAGGTCCGTGGATCGAAACCACGCTCTGCTATAACTTATTTTAGAATTTTCTTTCAAGACGAAATCGAAAATGTTATTTATTACATATCTGCATCAAAACTTTAAAATAACTCAATAATTTCGATAAACTTCAAAATATTTTGATCTTCATGCGAGACTGATCTCGTGTGCATTTCTAAAAGTGAAACGTTCTTAATCAAATTAAATTTTATTTGCAAGGAACAGAGTGGCGCAGTGGAAGCGTGCTGGGCCATAACCCAGAGGTCCGTGGATCGAAACCACGCTCTGCTATAACTATTTTAGAAATTTTCTTTCAAGACGAATCGAAAAGTTATTTATTACATATCTGCATCAAAACTTTTAAATAACTCAAATAATTTCCGATAAACTTTCCAAAATATTTTATCTATCATGCGAAACTGTCTCGTGCTATTTCGTAAAAGTGAAACGATTCTTAAAGAATTAAATTTTATTTGAAAGCAAGAGCAGAGTGGCGCAGTGGAAGGTGCTGGGCCATAACCCAGAGGTCCGTGGATCGAAACCACGCTCTGCTAACTTATTTTAGAATTTTCTTTCAAGACGAAATCGAAAATGTTATTTATTACATATCTGCATCAAAACTTTAAAATAACTCAAATGATTTCCGATAAACTTTCCAAAATATTTTATCTTCATGCGAAAACTGCTTCGTGTGCATTTCGTAAAAGTGAAACGATTCTTAAAAATTAATTTTATTTGAAAGCAAGAGCAGAGTGGCGCAGTGGAAGCGTGCTGGGCCCATAACCAGAGGTCCGTGGATCGAAACCACGCTCTGCTATACTTATTTTAGAAATTTTCTTTCAAGACGAAATCGAAAATGTTATTTATTACATATCCGCATCAAAATTTTAAAATAACTCAAATAATTTCCGATAAACTTTCCAAAATATTTTGACTTTCATGCGAGAACGATCTCGTGAGCATTTCGTAAAACTGAAACGATTCTTAAAGGAATAAATTATATTTGAAAGCAAGAGCAGAGTGGCGCATTGGAAGCGTGCTGGGCCCATAACCAGAGGTCCGTGGATCGAAACCACGCTCTGCTATACTTATTTTAAATTTTTCTTTAAGACGAAATCGAAAATGTTATTTATTACATATCTGCATCAAAACTTTTAAAATAACTCAAATGATTCCGATAAACTTTCCAAAATATTTTATCTATCATGCGAAACTGCTCTCGTGCTAATTTCGTAAAAGTGGAACGATTCTTAACCAAATTAATTTTTATTTGAAATCAAGAGCAGAGTGGCGCAGTGGAAGCGTGCTGGGCCCATACCCAGAGGTCCGTGGATCGAACCACGCTCTGCTAAATATTTTGGAAATTTTCTTTTCAAGACGAAATCGAAAAGTTATTTATTACATATCTGCACAAAACTTTTAAAATAACTCAAATAATTTCCGATAAACTTTTCCAAAATATTTTGATTTCATGCGAAACTGCTCTCGTGTGCATTTCGTAAAAGTGAAACGATTCTTAACAAATTAAATTTTATTTGAAATCAAGAGCAGAGTGGCGCAGTGGAAGCGTGCTGGGCCCATAACCCAGAGGTCCGTGGATCGAAACCACGCTCTGCTAATATTTTGAAATTTTCTTTTCAAGACGAAATCGAAAATGTTATTCATTACATATCTGCATCAAAACTTTTAAAATAACTCAAATAATTTCCGATAAATTTTCCAAAATATTTTGACTTTCATGCGAGAACTGATCTCGTGAGCATTTCGTAAAACTGAAACGATTCTTAAAGGAATTAAATTATATTTGAAAGCACGAGCAGAGTGGCGCAGTGGAAGCGTGCTGGGCCCATAACCCAAAAGGTCCGTGGATCGAAACCACGCTCTGCTATACTTATTTTAGAAATTTTCTTTCAAGACGAAATCGAAAATGTTATTATTACATATCTGCATCAAAACTTTTAAAATAACTCAAATAATTTCCGAATAAACTTTTCCAAAATATTTTATCTATCATGCGAAACTGCTCTCGTGCTAATTTCGTAAAAGTGGAACGATTCTTAACCAAATTAATTTTTATTTGAATCAAGAGCAGAGTGGCGCAGTGGAAGCGTGCTGGGCCCATAACCCAGAGGTCCGTGGATCGAAACCAGCTCTGCTATATATTTTAGAAATTTTCTTTCAAGACGAAATCGAAAATGTTATTCATTACATATCTGCATCAAAACTTTTAAAATAACTCAAATAATTTCCGATCAATTTTCCAAAATATTTTGATCTTCATGCGAGATTGATCTCGTGTGCATTTTGTAAAAGTTAAACGATTCTTAACCAGATTAATTTTTATTTGAAAGCAAGAGCAGAGTGGCGCAGTGGAAGCGTGCTGGGCCCATAACCCAGAGGTCCGTGGATCGAAACCACGCTCTGCTATACTTATTTTAGAAATTTTCTTTCAAGACGAAATCGAAACAGTTATTCATTACATATCTTCACCAAAACTTTTAAATTAACTCAAATAATTTCCGATAAATTTTCCAAAATATTTGATCTTCATGCGAAATGTCTCGTGGCATTTCGTAAAACTGAAACGATTCTTAACAGAATTAATTTTATTTGAAAGCAGAGCAGAGTGGCGCAGTGGAAGCGTGCTGGGCCCATAACCCAGAGGTCCGTGGATCGAAACCACGCTCTGCTATACTTATTTAGAAATTTTCTTTCAAGACGAAATCGAAAATGTTATTTATTACATATCTGCATCAAAACTTTTAAAATAACTCAAATAATTTCCGATAAACTTTCCAAAATATTTTATCTTTCATGCGAAACTGCTCTCGTGGCATTTCGTAAAAGTGAAACGATTCTTAAAAATTAAATTTTATTTGAAAGCAAGAGCAGAGTGGCGCAGTGGAAGCGTGCTGGGCCATAACCCAGAGGTCCGTGGATCGAAACCACGCTCTGCTATACTTATTTAGAAATTTCTTTCAAGACGAAATCGAAAATGTTATTCATTACATATCTGCATCAAAACTTTTAAAATAACTCAAATAATTTCCGATAAATTTCCAAAATATTTTATCTTCATGCGAAACTGCTCTCATGCTCATTTTGTAAAAGTTAAACGATTCTTAACCAAATTAATTTTTATTTGAAATCAAGAGCAGAGTGGCGCAGTGGAAGCGTGCTGGGCCCATAACCCAGAGGTCCGTGGATCGAAACCACGCTCTGCTATACTTATTTTAGAAATTTTCTTTCAAGACGAAATCGAAAATGTTATTTATTACATATCTGCATCAAAACTTTTAAAATAACTCAAATAATTTCCGATAAACTTTCCAAAATATTTTGATCTTTCATGCGAGAACTGCTCTCGTGCATTTCGTAAAAGTGAAACGATTCTTAACAGAATTAAATTTTATTTAAAAGCAAGAGCAGAGTGGCGCAGTGGAAGCGTGCTGGGCCCATAACCCAGAGGTCCGTGGATCGAAACCACGCTCTGCTATACTTATTTTAGAAATTTTCTTTCAAGACGAAATCGAAAATGTTATTTATTACATATCTGCATCAAAACTTTTAAAATAACTCAAATGATTTTCGATAAACTTTCCAAAATATTTTATCTTTCATGCAAAACTGCTCTTGTGCTCATTTCATAAAAGTGAAACTCTTCTTAATCAAATTAAATTTTATTTGCTATCAGGATAAGAGTGGCGCAGTGGAAGCGTGCTGGGCCCATAACCCAGAGGTCCGTGGATCGAAACCACGCTCTGCTAACTTATTTTAGAAATTTTCTTTCAAGACGAAATCGAAAATGTTATTTATTACATATCTGCATCAAAACTTTTAAAATAACTCAAATAATTTCCGATAAACTTTCCAAAATATTTTGACTTTCATGCGAGAACGATCTCGTGAGCATTTCGTAAAACTGAAACGATTCTTAAAGGAATTAAATTATATTTGAAAGCAAGAGCAGAGTGGCGCAGTGGAAGCGTGCTGGGCCCATAACCCAGAGGTCCGTGGATCGAAACCACGCTCTGCTATACTTATTTTAGAAATTTTCTTTCAAGACGAAATCGAAAATGTTATTTATTACATATCTGCATCAAAACTTTTAAAATAACTCAAATGATTTCCGATAAACTTTCCAAAATATTTTATCTATCATGCGAAACTGCTCTCGTGCTAATTTCGTAAAAGTGGAACGATTCTTAACCAAATTAATTTTTATTTGAAATCAAGAGCAGAGTGGCGCAGTGGAAGCGTGCTGGGCCCATAACCCAGAGGTCCGTGGATCGAAACCACGCTCTGCTAAACTTATTTTAGAAATTTTCTTTCAGACGAAATCGAAAATGTTATTTATTACATATCTGCATCAAAACTTTTAAAATAACTCAAATAATTTCCGATAAACTTTCCAAAATATTTTGACTTCATGCGAGAACGATCTCGTGAGCATTTCGTAAAATGAAACGATTCTTAAAGAATTAAATTATATTTGAAAGCAAGAGCAGAGTGGCGCAGTGGAAGCGTGCTGGGCCCATAACCCAGAGGTCCGTGGATCGAAACCACGCTCTGCTATACTTATTTAAAATTTCTTTCAAGACGAAATCGAAAATGTTATTTATTACATATCTGCATCAAAACTTTTAAAATAACTCAAATGATTTCCGATAAACTTTCCAAAATATTTTATCTATCATGCGAAACTGCTCTCGTGCAATTTCGTAAAAGTGAACGATTCTTAACCAAATTAATTTTTATTTGAAATCAAGAGCAGAGTGGCGCAGTGGAAGCGTGCTGGGCCCATAACCCAGAGGTCCGTGGATCGAAACCACGCTCTGCTAAGATATTTTGGAAATTTTCTTTCAAGACGAAATCGAAAAGTTATTCATTACATATCTGCACAAACTTTTAAAATAACTCAAATAATTTCCGATAAATTTTCAAAATATTTTGATCTTCATGCGAGAATGATCTCGTGAGCATTTCGTAAAATTGAAACGATTCTTAAAGGAATTAAATTATATTTGAAAGCAAGAGCAGAGTGGCGCAGTGGAAGCGTGCTGGGCCCATAACCCAGAGGTCCGTGGATCGAAACCACGCTCTGCTATAACTTATTTTAGAAATTTTCTTTCAAGACGAAATCGAAAAGTTATTATTACATATCTGCATCAAAACTTTTAAAATAACTCAAATAATTTCCGATAAATTTTCAAAATATTTTATCTATCATGCGAAACTGCTCTTGTGCTCATTTCATAAAAGTGAAACTCTTCTAATCAAATTAAATTTTATTTGCTATCAGATAAGAGTGGCGCAGTGGAAGCGTGCTGGGCCATAACCAGAGGTCGTGGATCGAAACCACGCTCTGCTAACTATTAGAAATTTTCTTTCAAGACGAAATCGAAAATGTTATTCATTACATATCTGAATCAAAACTTTTAAAATAACTCAAATAATTTCCGATCAATTTTTCCAAAATATTTTGATCTTCATGCGAGATTGATTTCGTGTGCATTTCGTAAAACTGAAACAATTCTTAAAGGAATTAAATTAAATTTAAAGCAAGAGCAGTGTGGCGCAGTGGAAGCGTGCGGGGCCCATAACCCAGAGGTCCGTGGATCGAAACCACGCTCTGCTATACTTATTTAGAAATTTTCTTTCAAGACGAAATCGAAAATGTTATTTATTACATATCTGCATCAAAACTTTTAAAATAACTCAAATAATTTCCGATAAACTTTCCAAAATATTTTATCTTTCATGCGAGAACTGCTCTGTGGCATTTCGTAAAAGTGAAACGATTCTTAACAGAATTAAATTATATTTGAAAGCAAGAGCAGAGTGGCGCAGTGGAAGCGTGCGGGGCCCGTAACCCAGAGGTCCGTGGATCAAAACCACGCTCTGCTATACTTATTTTAGAAATTTTCTTTCAAGACGAAATCGAAAATGTTATTTATTACATATCTGCATCAAAACTTTTAAAATAACTCAAATATTTTCCGATAAATTTTCCAAAATATTTTGACTTTCATGCGAGAATGATCTCGTGAGCATTTCGTAAAACTGAAACGATTCTTAAAGGAATTAAATTATATTTGAAAGCAAGAGCAGAGTGGCGCAGTGGAAGCGTGCTGGGCCCATAACCCAGAGGTCCGTGGATCGAAACCACGCTGTGCTATACTTCTTTATAAATTTTCTTTCAAGACGAAATCGAAAATGTTATTTATTACATATCTGCATGAAAGCTTTTAAAATAACTCAAATAATTTCCGATAAATTTTCCAAAATATTTTGACTTTCATGCGAGAATGATCTCGTGAGCATTTCGTAAAACTGAAACGATTCTTAAAGGAATTAAATTATATTTGAAAGCAAGAGCAGAGTGGCGCAGTGGAAAGCGTGCTGGGCCATAACCCAGAGGTCCGTGGATCGAAACCACGCTCTGCTATACTTATTTAGAAATTTTCTTTCAAGACGAAATCGAAAATGTTATTTATTACATATCTGCATCAAAACTTTTAAAATAACTCAAATGATTTCCGATAAACTTTCCAAAATATTTTATCTATCATGCGAAACTGCTCTCGTGCTAATTTCGTAAAAGTTAAACGATTCTTAACAAGATTAATTTTTATTTGAAAGCAAGAGCAGAGTGGCGCAGTGGAAGCGTGCTGGGCCCATAACCCAGAGGTCCGTGGATCGAAACCACGCTCTGCTATACTTATTTTAGAAATTTTCTTTCAAGACGAAATCGAAAATGTTATTTATTACATATCTGCATCAAAACTTTTAAAATATTTAAAATGATTTCGATAAACTTTCCAAAATATTTTATCTTTCATGCGAAACTGCTCTCGTGCATTTCGTAAAAGTGAAACGATTCTTAACAAATTAAATTTTATTTGAAATCAAGAGCAGAGTGGCGCAGTGGAAGCGTGCTGGGCCCATAACCCAGAGATCCGTTGATCGAAACCACGCTCTGCTAACTTATTTTAGAAATTTTCTTTCAAGACGAAATCGAAAATGTTATTTATTACATATCTGCATCAAAACTTTTAAAATAACTCAAATAATTTCCGATAAATTTTCCAAAATATTTTGACTTTCATGCGAGAATGATCTCGTGAGCATTTCGTAAAACTGAAACGATTCTTAAAGGAATTAAATTATATTTGAAAGCAAGAGCAGAGTGGCGCAGTGGAAGCGTGCTGGGCCCATAACCCAGAGGTCCGTGGATCGAAACCACGCTGTGCTATACTTCTTTATAAATTTTCTTTCAAGACGAAATCGAAAATGTTATTTATTACATATCTGCATGAAAACTTCTAAAATAACTCAAATGATTTCCGATAAACTTTCCAAAATATTTTATCTATCATACGAAACTGCTCTCGTGCTATTTCGTAAAAGTGAACGATTCTTAACCAAATTAATTTTTATTTGAAATCAAGAGCAGAGTGGCGCAGTGGAAGCGTGCTGGCCCATAACCCAGAGGTCCGTGGATCGAAACCACGCTCTGCTAACTATTTTAGAAATTTTCTTTCAAGACGAAATCGAAAATGTTATTTATTACATATCTGCATGAAAACTTCTAAAATAACTCAAATGATTTCCGATAAACTTTCCAAAATATTTTGATTTCATGCGAAACTGATCTCGTGGCAATTTCGTAAAGTGAAACGATTCTTAACAAAATTAATTTTATTTGAAAGCAAGAGCAGAGTGGCGCAGTGGAAGCGTGCTGGGCCCATAACCCAGAGGTCCGTGGATCGAAACCACGCTTTGCTATAGATATTTTAGAAATTTTCTTTCAAGACGAAATCGAAATGTTATTTATTACATATCTGCATCAAACTTTTAAAATAACTCAAATAATTTCCGATAAACTTTCCAAAATATTTTGACTTCATGCGAGAACTGATCTCGTGAGCATTTCGTAAAACTGAAACGATTCTTAAAGAATTAAATTATTAAAGCAAGAGCAGAGTGGCGCAGTGGAAGCGTGCTGGGCCCATAACCCAGAGGTCCGTGGATCGAAACCACGCTCTGCTATAACTTATTTTAGAAAATTTTCTTTCAAGACGAAATCGAAAATGTTATTTATTACATATCTGCATCAAACTTTTAAAATAACTCAAATGATTTCGATAAACTTTCCAAAATATTTTATCTATCATGGCGAAAACTGCTCTCGTGCATTTCGTAAAAGTGAAACGATTCTTAACAAATTAAATTTTATTTGAAATCAAGAGCAGAGTGGCGCAGTGGAAGCGTGCTGGGCCCATAACCAGAGGTCCGTGGATCGAAACCACGCTCTGCTATAACTTATTTAGAAATTTTCTTTTCAAGACGAAATCGAAAATGTTATTTATTACATATCTGCATCAAAACTTTTAAAATAACTCAAATAATTTCCGATAAACTTTCCAAAATATTTTATCTTCATGCGAAACTGCTCTCGTGCTAATTTCGTAAAAGTGAAGATTCTTAACAAATTAAATTTTATTTGAATCAAGAGCAGAGTGGCGCAGTGGAAGCGTGCTGGCCCATAACCAGAGGTCCGTGGATCGAAACCACGCTCTGCTATAACTTATTTTGAAATTTTCTTTCAAGACGAAATCGAAAATGTTATTTATTACATATCTGCATCAAAACTTTTAAAATAACTCAAATAATTTCCGATAAACTTTCCAAAATATTTTATCTTCATGCGAGAACGATCTCGTAGCATTTTAAAAAGTGAACGATTCTTAACCAAATTAAATTTTTATTTAAAGCAAGAGCAGAGTGGCGCAGTGGAAGCGTGCTGGGCCCATAACCAGAGGTCCGTGGATCGAAACCACGCTCTGCTATACTTATTTTAGAATTTTCTTTCAAGACGAAATCGAAAATGTTATTTATTACATATCTGCATCAAAACTTTTAAAAATAACTCAAATAATTTCCGATAAACTTTCCAAAATATTTTGACTTTCATGCGAGAACTGATCTCGTGAGCATTTCGTAAAACTGAAACGATTCTTAAGAAATTAAATTTTATATTTGAAGATCAAGAGCAGAGTGGCGCAGTGGAAGCGTGCTGGGCCCATAACCCAGAGGTCCGTGGATCGAAACCACGCTCTGCTATAATTATTTTGAAATTTTCTTTCAAGACGAAATCGAAAATGTTATTCATTACATATCTGCAGCAAAACTTTTAAAATAACTCAAATAATTTCCGATAAACTTTCCAAAATATTTTTGACTTTCATGCGAGAAATGCTCGTGAGCATTTCGTTAAAAACTGAAACGATTCTTAAAGGAATTAAATTATATTTGAAAGCATAGAGCAGAGTGGCGCAGTGGAAGCGTGCTGGCCCATAACCCAGAGGTCCGTGGATCGAAACCACGCTCTGCTATACTTATTTTAGAATTTTCTTTCAAGACGAAATCGAAAATGTTATTCATTACATATCTGCATCAAAACTTTTAAAATAACTCAAATAATTTCCGATAATTTTCCAAAATATTTTATCTTCATGCGAGAACTGCTTCGTGTGCATTTCGTAAAAGTGAAACGATTCTTAAAGAATTAAATTTTATTTGAAAGCAAGAGCAGAGTGGCGCAGTTGAAGCGTGCCTGGCCCATAACCCAGAGGTCCGTGGATCGAATCCACGCTCTGCTAATTATTTAGAAATTTTCTTTCAAGACGAAATCGAAACAGTTATTCATTACATATCTGCAGCAAAACTTTTAAAATAACTCAAATAATTTCCGATAAACTTTCCAAAATATTTTATCTATCATGCGAAACTGCTCTCGTGCTAATTTCGTAAAAGTGAAACATTCTTAACCAAATTAATTTATTTGAAAGCAAGAGCAGAGTGGCGAGTGGAAGCGTGCTGGCCCATAACCCAGAGGTCCGTGGATCGAAAACCACGCTCTGCTATAGATATTTTAGAAATTTTCTTTCAAGACGAAATCGAAAATGTTATTCATTACATATCTGCATCAAAACTTTTAAAATAACTCAAATAATTTCCGATAAACTTTCCAAAATTTTTGATTCTTCATGCGAGAACTGATCTCGTGTAGCATTTGTAAAAGTGAAACGATTCTTAAGCAATTAAATTTTTATTTGAAAGCAAGAGCAGAGTGGCGCAGTGGAAGCGTGCTGGGCCCATAACCAGAGGTCCGTGGATCGAAACCACGCTCTGCTATAGCATATTTTGAAATTTTCTTTCAAGACGAAATCGAAAATGTTATTCATTACATATCTGCCAGCAAAACTTTTAAAATAACTCAAATATTTTCCGATAAACTTTCCAAATATTTTATCTTTCATGCGAAACTGCTCTCGTGTCATTTCGTAAAAGTGAAACGATTCTTAACAAATTAAATTTTATTTAAATCAAGAGCAGAGTGGCGCAGTGAAGCGTGCTGGCCCATAACCCAGAGGTCGTGATCGAAACCACGCTCTGCTATACTATTTTAGAAATTTTCTTTCAAGACGAAATCGAAAATGTTATTTATTACATATCTGCATGAAAGCTTTTAAAATAACTCAAATAATTTCCGATAACTTTCCAAAATATTTATCTTTCATGCGAGAACTGATCTCGTGTACATTTCGTAAAAGTGAACGATTCTTAAAAAATTAATTTTTATTTGAAAGCAAGAGCAGAGTGGCGCAGTGGAAGCGTGCTGGCCCATAACCCAGAGGTCCCTTGATCGAAACCACGCTCTGCTATACTTATTTTAGAAATTTTCTTTCAAGACGAAATCGAAAATGTTATTTATTACATATCTGCATCAAAACTTTTAAAATAACTCAAATAATTTCCGATCAATTTTTCAAAATATTTTGATCTTCATGCGAAACTGCTCTTCGTGCTACATTTCGTAAAAGTTGAAACATTCTTAACAAATTAAATTTTTATTTAAAGCAAGAGCAGAGTGGCGCAGTGGAAGCGTGCTGGCCCATAACCCAGAGGTCCGTGGATCGAAACCACGCTCTGCTAAACTTATTTTAGAAATTTTCTTTCAAGACGAAATCGAAAAATGTTATTTATTACATATCTGCATCAAAACTTTTAAAATAACTCAAATAATTTCCGATAAACTTTCCAAAATATTTTGATCTTTCATGCGAGAACGATCTCGTGCTACATTTCGTAAAACTGAAACGATTCTTAAAGGAATTAAATTATATTTGAAAGCCAGAGCAGAGTGGCGCAGTGGAAGCGTGCTGGGCCCATAACCCAGAGGTCCGTGGATCGAAACCACGCTCTGCTATACTTATTTTAGAAAATTTTCTTTCAAGACGAAATCGAAAAATGTTATTTATTACATATCTGCATCAAAACTTTTAAAATAACTCAAATAATTCCGATAAAATTTCCAAAATATTTTATCTTTCATCGAGAAACTGTCTCGTGCAATTCGTAAAATAAAGATTCTTAAAAATTAATTATATTGAAATCAAGAGCAGAGTGGCGCAGTGGAAGCGTGCTGGCCCATAACCCAGAGGTCCGTGGATCGAAACCACGCTCTGCTAAACTTATTTTGAGAAAATTTTCTTTCAAGACGAAATCGAAAATGTTATTCATTACATATCTGCAGCAAAACTTTTAAAATAACTCAAATAATTTCCGATAAATTTTCCAAAATATTTTATCTTTCATGCGAAACTGCTCTCGTGCTAATTTCGTAAAAGTGGAACGATTCTTAACCAAATTAATTTTTATTTGAAATCAAGAGCAGAGTGGCGCAGTGGAAGCGTGCTGGGCCCATAACCCAGAGGTCCGTGGATCGAAACCACGCTCTGCTAAACTATTTTAGAAATTTTCTTTCAAGACGAAATCGAAAATGTTATTTATTACATATCTGCATCAAAACTTTTAAAATAACTCCAAATGATTTCCGATAAACTTTCCAAAATATTTTGATCTTTCATGCGAGAAATCTCTGTGTCATTTCGTAAAATGAAAACGATTCTTAACGAAATTAAATTTTTATCTATCAGAGCAAGAGTGCGCAGTGAAAGCGTGCTGGGCCCATAACCCAGAGTCCGTGGATCGAAACCACGCTCTGCTATACTTATTTAGAAATTTCTTTCAAGACGAAATCGAAAATGTTATTTATTACATATCTGCATCAAAACTTTAAAATAACTCAAATAATTTCCGATAAACTTTCCAAAATATTTTATCTATCATGCGAAAACTGCTCTCGTGCTATTTCGTAAAATTAAACGATTCTTAACCAAATTAATTTTTATTGAAATCAAGAGCAGAGTGGCGCAGTGGAAGCATGCTGGGCCCATAACCCAGAGGTCCATGGACGAAACCACGCTCTGCTATAGATTATTTCTTTCAAGACGAAATCGAAAATGTTATTTTCATACTGCATCAAAACTTTTAAAATAACTCAAATAATTTCCGATAAACTTTCCAAAATATTTTATCTATCATGCGAAACTGCTCTCGTGCATTTCGTAAAAGTGAAACGATTCTTAACAATTAATTTTATTTGAAATCAGAGCAGAGTGGCGCAGTGGAAGCGTGCTGGGCCCATAACCCAGAGGTCCGTGGATCGAAACCACGCTCTGCTATACTTATTTTGAAATTTTCTTTCAAGACGAAATCGAAAATGTTATTTATTACATACTGCATCAAAACTTTTAAAATAACTCAAATAATTTCCGATAAACTTTCCAAAATATTTTATCTTCATGCGAGAACTGATCTCGTGCATTTCGTAAAAGTGAAACGATTCTTAAAGAATTAATTTATTTGAAAGCAGAGCAGAGTGGCGCAGTGGAAGCGTGCTGGGCCCATAACCAGAGGTCCGTGGATCGAAACCACGCTCTGCTAAACTTATTTTAGAAATTTTCTTTCAAGACGAAATCGAAAATGTTATTTATTACATATCTGCATCAAAACTTTTAAAATAACTCAAATGATTTCCGATAAACTTTCCAAAATATTTTATCTATCATGCGAAACTGCTCTCGTGCTAATTTTAAAGTGAAACGATTCTTAACCAATTAATTTTTATTTGAAATCAAGAGCAGAGTGGCGCGTGGAAGCGTGCTGGGCCCATAACCCAGAGGTCCGTGGATCGAAACCACGCTCTGCTAAACTTATTTTAGAAATTTTCTTTCAAGACGAAATCGAAAATGTTATTTATTACATATCTGCACATCAAAACTTTTAAAATAACTCAAATAATTTCCGATAAACTTTCCAAAATATTTTACTTTCATGCGAGAACGATCTCGTGAGCATTTCGTAAAACTGAAACGATTCTTAAAGGAATTAAATTTATTTGAAACAAGAGCAGAGTGGCGCAGTGGAGGCGTGCTGGGCCCATAACCCAGAGGTCCGTGGATCGAAACCACGCTCTGCTATACTTATTTAAAATTTTCTTTCAAGACGAAATCGAAAATGTTATTTATTACATATCTGCATCAAAACTTTTAAAATAACTCAAATAATTTCCGATAAACTTTCCAAAATATTTTATCTTCATGCGAAACTGCTCTCGTGCATTTCGTAAAAGTGAAACGATTCTTAAAATTAAATTTTTATTGAAAAAGAGCAGAGTGGCGCAGTGGAAGCGTGCTGGGCCCATAACCCAGAGGTCCGTGGATCGAAACCACGCTCTGCTAACTTATTTTAGAAATTTTCTTTCAAGACGAAATCGAAAATGTTATTTATTACATATCTGCATCAAAACTTTTAAAATAACTCAAATAATTTCCGATAAACTTTCCAAAATATTTTTCTATCATGCGAAACTGCTCGTGCATTTCGTAAAAGTGAACGATTCTTAACAAATTAATTTTATTTGATCAGAGCAGAGTGGCGCAGTGGAAGCGTGCTGGGCCATAACCGAGGTCCGTGGATCGAAACCACGCTCTGCTATTAGAAATTTTCTTTCAAGACGAAATCGAAAATGTTATTTTTACATATCTGCATCAAAACTTTTAAAATAACTCAAATGAATTTCCGATAAACTTTCCAAAAATTTTATCTTCATGCGAAACTGCTCTCGTGTATTTCGTAAAATGAAACGATTCTTAACAAATTAATTTTATTTGAAAGCAAGAGCAGAGTGGCGCAGTGGAAGCGTGCTGGGCCCATAACCCAGAGGTCCGTGGATCGAAACCACGCTCTGCTAACTTATTTTAGAAATTTTCTTTCAAGACGAAATCGAAAATGTTATTTATTACATATCTGCATCAAAACTTTTAAAATAACTCAAATAATTTCCGATAAACTTTCCAAAATATTTTCTTCATGCGAGAACGATCTCGTGAGCATTTCGTAAAACTGAAACGATTCTTAAAGGAATTAAATTATTTTGAAAGCAAGAGCAGAGTGGGCAGTGGAAGCGTGCTGGGCCCATAACCCAGAGGTCCGTGGATCGAAACCACGCTCTGCTATACTTATTTTAAAATTTTCTTTCAAGACGAAATCGAAAATGTTATTTATTACATATCTGCATCAAAACTTTTAAAATAACTCAAATGATTTCCGATAAACTTTCCAAAATATTTTATCTATCATGCGAAACTGCTCTCGTGCTAATTTCGTAAAAGTGGAACGATTCTTAACAATTAATTTTTATTTGAAATCAAGAGCAGAGTGGCGCAGTGGAAGCGTGCTGGGCCCATAACCCAGAGGTCCGTGGATCGAAACCACGCTCTGCTAAACTTATTTTAGAAATTTTCTTTCAAGACGAAATCGAAAATGTTATTTATTACATATCTGCATCAAAACTTTTAAAATAACTCAAATAATTTCCGATAAACTTTCCAAAATATTTTACTTTCATGCGAAACTGCTCTCGTGCATTTCGTAAAAGTGAAACGATTCTTAAAAATTAAATTTATTTGAAAGCAGAGCAGAGTGGCGCAGTGGAAGCGTGCTGGGCCCATAACCAGAGGTCCGTGGATCGAAACCACGCTCTGCTAAACTTATTTTAGAAATTTTCTTTCAAGACGAAATCGAAAATGTTATTTATTACATATCTGCATCAAAACTTTTAAAATAACTCAAATATTTCCGATAAACTTTCCAAAATATTTTATCTATCATGCGAAACTGCTCTCGTGCATTTCGTAAAAGTGAACGATTCTTAACAAATTAAATTTTATTTGAAATCAAGAGCAGAGTGGCGCAGTGGAAGCGTGCTGGGCCCATAACCCAGAGGTCCGTGGATCGAAACCACGCTCTGCTACAGATATTTTGAAATTTTCTTTAAGACGAAATCGAAAGTTATTATATTACATATCTGCACAAAACTTTTAAAATAATCAAATAATTTCCGATAAATTTCCAAAATATTTTGACTTCATGCGAGAATGATCTCGTGAGCATTTCGTAAAATGAAACGATTCTTAAAGGAATTAATTTATTTGAAAGCAAGAGCAGAGTGGCGCAGTGGAAGCGTGCTGGCCCAAACCCAGAGGTCCGTGGATCGAAACCACGCTCTGCTAACTTATTTTAGAAATTTTCTTTCAAGACGAAATCGAAAATGTTATTTATTACATATCTGCAGCAAAACTTTTAAAAT
>BMAO01018438.1:0-84958 GCA_019973975.1 Trichonephila clavata | reverse complement strand
GGGCGCTGCGGCTCGTTGAGACAGTCTCAGTTTTAGTTATTATAACCAGAGTGGTTACAGCTGAATAAATTTTCTTAACATTACTTAAAGTTTCTAAAAATCAACCATTAGAAAATTATTTTTACATTGAATTACATATTAATATTATTTTAATATTTACTTATAATATAATTTTAACTTAATTTTTACAATGAAATATGTTTTCCCAAGAGATGTTTCCTTAAATAAAATGGAACTTTTTGCATTAAATGCCAGTAAGAAACATAAAGTGTCCAAGTAATTATATTATTTATAGCATACATCATAAAATTATAAATTCTTTGTTATTATTACATAGTGCATTTCGCGCACAGCAATGACATTATGAACAGGATCACTCTCCGCGTCTAAATATATATACTTAGACTTATTTCCGAGGTAATCAATAGCAAAATATGTAGATGTTAATTGCGAACATGTCATACGATGAGAAGGGGAATTTCCTTTCGACCTGAACACAAAGAGGCGGGGGTGTAGGGAAATTTGGCACATTCCTCTTCCTGTGGAGATACGCCCACCCCTTTAAGCACATTCCAGCCATTCCATCTTTACCTTGAAAAGTAATGACCTACTTTCTCATCTTTATATGACCGAAAAAGCTGTCGATAAAAAACTCTCTGCAAATGTTCTTTTTTTTTTTTCAATTAAAGAATTATTTGGGGTTTTACGTGAAATGTTTCGCATTATCTTTATTTCAATACTTTATTCAAATGCATGTCTGAGTTAAAATCTTGAAAAGGGAGCGGGAGACTAATAATTCTTGTGTTCTCTTTTTGAAAAAAATAATTTCTTTTAAACAAAAGAAACAGTCATTAATTGTGAATACCATTAAAAAAAACTCCGTAGTATTTAATTTATCTTTACCGATATTTTAAAATAAGTAGGAGAAATTTCATGGAAACCCTTTTAAAATCGCTTTCAAAACAATTGAAAAAATTAAGCTAAACTGTATGGAGTAGAATCAATGAAAAGTGTTTTACAAAACATTTCAAGAGGATGACGGGGATCAAAATTGTTATTTAAAATAAAAGAATAATATATTTATAAGGAGTGAGAAATTTAAGGGCAATACTAGTCTAACACTTTATTGAGACAAAACTCGAAGTTTGTAAATAAAAAAAGTAAACTAAAAATAAAATAATATTATTTAATCATGTAATAACTGTTTTTGTTGTTTTAAAAAAATCTCTCGATCTATTATTATGCAATTCAGAGTGAGTGGGTGTTTATTAAAGTCGCACTCACAAAAGCAACGCGAAGGCTACAATCGTGAAACTTCATAATTTTGAACCATGGTCAAGTGACGAGGACAACACTCGAGATGACACGCCCTCTCCTAACTTCCAGACTACGCCATAAGGAAGATTTTAAGCCACCATAATAGATTGAGCGTGCTTCAACCCCTCTACGAGGAGAGTCTTCAGGGACACTAAAACTGGAACCCGCGATTCTCCGATCACAATTTCTTGACCATAATCACTAGCCTACCATGACCACAAATACTCAAGTAAAATATAAGTGCTTAAGTACACTCCTCTCCTCTCGATTTTTTTAAATATTTGATAATCTTCAAAAGAAATCCCAAATTATATATCATTCAACAAAATATGATGTAATAAATTATCTTAACTAATAATGCGTTCCCATGCAAAATTAAATATCTTAACGAGTTTCAACTATCTGTACTAAAAGATAAAATATTCCCCTTTAACAATTTTCATTTATTCTAAATGTGTTCATTTATTAAAAAAATTCTGTCACTAGAGAAATCTTTTTTTTTTATGAAGAACAAATAAGTCATCAATATAAAAACATAAGGATATTAGATACGAATCTAATTATTCTATATAGAAGCTTAAGTACTTTCAAAGCTCTCTTCCTTCCATGATGTCACGCAACTTTAAAAGTCCCCCACACAAATCTAAGCTGTTTTACATCATTTTCGATCACTTCAAAATGATGTGAATGAGAGAGCTGATTTAAGTACTCTTGAGTTATGAAACAACTAAGATATTTAAGACTTTAATGCTTTCGTGGAGAGAGACGGTCCCCTCTCCCCTTTCCTTTTTAAAATCAATTATTTCGATGATAAGCACATGCATACCAGGTGGGTGGGAGAGAAACTGTTTTAAGGGCATAGTTTCTAAGATAAGCCAAGGAAGAAAAAAATAAAGAGAAAAGGGGAAAAAATAACGAGGCAGATTAAAGACATTTTTTAATGATAGGATTACGCAATCAAGCATACAGAAAAAAATATTCCTGGTTGAAGATTTTCAACAAAAAAAAAAACTCATGATAATTAGGAATATTTTTTACTGAACGGAAAGGCGCAAAACAGATTTCAATATCAAAATCGAAAGATTAAAGCAAGTAACAAGTCCCCCTTTAGACAATTGGTTATATAGTTACATAGAAGCAAGTAGTCGTCACATAACTTAAGACACGCACAGATAAATTCTCTCTGAATTCATAGCTTATTTGTGTAATTGACAATAAGACATTAATTTGAATCGGTTGCGGAAAAAAATTTCAGCGACCATTTTTCTCCAATCTGAATAAATCTCCAATTTTCTCCTATCTTCTATAATTTGAATTTTACCTAATTACAAGTCACTAATGTTACACTACTTGAATTAAAAGGTAAACAATAATTCAAAACTTAATCATGAATATATTCTTGACATACAAACTCCAGTGTTTTTAAAAAAAAAATGAAAAACAAGAGTTATAGTGATAAAATTAAACAAAGAAATCCGTCTTGCTTAAGAAAATACTTAAAAGCAACTACCTAAATCAAAAAAAGAAAATATCCCCCCCCAAGAAACTTGATATATATCTTTTTAAATAATGCTAGCAAATATTTCGAAAATTAACAGAAATCATTTATTCGAGGTATTATTCCACAAGCTTTAGAAAAAAAAATAGTATACATCTTCAACTACAACCATAAGAAATGGCATTTCTTTTAATAAACCGAAAATCGAAATACTCGTATGTAGAAGTCTATTTTTTTTCCCCTAAGTTCGTCTTTTTTTTATATTTATAAAACTCTTATTTTTTATACCCGTAAATTTCGATCTTATTTTGTGTGTTAAATGTGCGCGTTATAAGCCAGATTTTACGGTATTTATTTTGGCATCGTTCATCGTGCCTGGTAACGAAAATCAAACGAGTAATTCCAAAAGATAGGATATTTTCCATTATTATATCCTTAGATTTGTTTTCTTGTTTACTGTTTATTCTTTGGCTGTTTTAGCACTTTAAAAAAAGAGAGTAGAGACACAAGAGAGTAGTATAGTTTCCAAGTATTGTAGTTTTAGAAGATGAAAAACGTATAAAAAAATGCCATTGTATTTAAACGAAAAAAAGCTGCAATAGTAAAGATATGTAAAGTATATATATCACATATTTATAATCACACGAAATGTAACAATACTTGTACTTAAATGAATCTACACTTTTATCCATGTTATATACATTTTTACCCACATCTGCAATCTACATCATTAGCAACCGCCCCCCCCCCGTATTTACATTTTTTTTATCAATCTACTATCCGCCTCAAGTTATTTATAAGTTTTATTTCAAAATACCAAGAGTTAACTAAGAAATTTTACTTTAAAAACCAAAATTTTTTAGAAGGGTTAGTACTATACGATTGATCTTCGCCTCTCCAAACTTGTTTCGTTTAAAATTCAGAAAACAATACATTTTAATCTACTTGTGATCAGACTCGGGCGACAAATAGATTTAATCGCATCTGATCATTTGATAAGATTACAATCAAACACAACTGTAATAACATGTGTATTATCTTATACCTATACCATCATTATTCATTAAAAACTGCATTCAGACTAAAACTAATGAGACACAACTGGCCCGCACACTTGGCACAGAGGTTAAGCTCTCCAGAGAGTGTAATAAAATGAACTTTATATCCTACTCCCCACAGACCAAAAAACAGCACACAAACAATTTGATTAAGCCTAATGCGAGAAGCTAAGCAAATGGCCATCCTGTAACAAATGCGGTCACGCACCATGAATAACAAAACAATGGGAGACAAAGGACCATTAGCCTTATTTTCCAAACAATTATTGCTTTCAGTTTTTGTATGCTTCTTCCAGGTGAGGTTAAGCAAAGCTTGAAGAACGAAAGGGTGCGAAATTTGGTCATCCAAAGTGGAAAGGTAACGATTTTTATAAGACAAATATTTTCAAGGAATAATCACCGTATGGGTTTCTGTTAAACAAATACAAGATAAATGTAAGGAATGTGTATGAGAAAATAATGGAAACCTAGGATGAAAAATAATTGACATCACAAGCTTTTTTTCTTTTTTTTTCCCAGGAGTAAAAATGTTCTCCACTGCAAACAAATTCATGGAATACAAATTGACAAACGATTCATCTAGCCTTAATCTAAGCTTAAGTTTTTCGAATTATATTCCTAGAAAATACCCGTACTAAGATGATCGAATTCGGGAATTCCTTTTTATAATTGGCCAATAAATATTAGTCAACTCATTATCAGATAATTAAGCAGGAGAAAATTAATTACCTAATAAAAAATACTCAAAATACTAATTAATTTTTTGAATTAAATCCTTGAAAAGCGTTGGTATATTGATGATTAAGTTTTGATCAATTTTCTGATGAATAAAGAAGCATTAGTTTATCAGTCTACCAAAATTCATATTTTGAGTACTTAGTAAATCAAACTTTATAATAAAATTGGTTGAACAAAAATCTAATAGCAATAATTTTGCAAATGGTTCAAAGCTAAAATTTCAATCTTATTTTTTCCAAATTCTGTTTTTTATTCCTATTGCATTATATGACGTTAAATTATACACACACACATATATATATATATATATATATATATAAAATATACGTAAATTGCCACATATAAAAAAATACATACAAAGGCTGAATTATCCTTTACTAATTTTCCACACAAAATTAAAATTACAAATGCAGTTAAAATGCTTAAAAGAGTTATAATATTATGAATATGACAGCTTATATTGATAAATCATGATTAATCTGCCTAATTAACCTTTTTTTATTAAAAAAATCTAGTACCACTAGATCAGATGGGGATTAGTCCCACCACCAGAATCCTCACACTGTTTACAATAGCTCACGCTCCTAAGCCATCCATTCTAATTATCAGATTAAACGTAAGAATAAATATTTTAATCAGAAATGCTATCAAAAGACAGATATAAAAATGCTGTTTAAACACGGCAAGAGCAATAGAGTATGACTAGCCCTGCTTAAGCGAAACAAAAATTAAAATGACTTTTATAGTAGAATTTGCGAAATTAAAGCTGATTGCATTTTAAAATTACATGCAAAAATTTAATGAAATTTGTGATTAGTAACAATTGACCATGGCAATGTTTTATCTGTTTGTTTTCCAGCAATAGGATAAATAGAGAAACAAGCAGACGAATATTTTCCATAATACACAAGAAAGAAAACACACCATCCAAAGAAAATGTAAACTTTAAAGATTAAAACTCAGATTAAAAAACAAGCAATAAGCAAGAGCGAAATTAATGTAAAACTCACTAATCAGCTGAAAAAAATAAGCAAATATGAAAAATAAATACACAGCAATACCATTCCTGTCGAAAAATAAATCCAATGGTCTCATTTTCAAACCAGATCACTGAGATACAAAACCGCTGAGTTCGTTACAATACGTAGCTAATGCCATTAATAGGTTGTTCGAATCCATGCCATGTGCTTCCTATCTTGTCCACTGATAGCCTTACAACAAATACAAACCAGATGTCCGGTTTACTTAGTGACTCGGACATGTATGACAACTCTGCTACAGTGTGATAAGCTCTTATCACTATTAAGTGCAAGACTGGACTGGTTAGTTATTTTCATCACTATATCAGTGCACATGCAGAAATTTAACACAAGAGTGCTTCGAATTGTAATTAAAATAATATTAAAGAAGAATATTGAAAAAATTTTACTCTATACTTTAAAATTAAATAGCCTCAAATTGTAAGACTGCTTTGAATAAAGATAAAATGAGTTATATATATATATATATATAATACAAATTATTTGTATATAAGCGCAAATGCACTAAGAAGCATCATCCTCCAAGTTTTGCTTCGTGAGATAAATTAACTGCCATAATCCCTTACCCTATCTCGTCTAACTGTTCGATTATACAATTCGAGAAAAAAATTCACTTTTTAAACCTATAAAATGTACATGTTTGAAAAAAAATGAAACATTTTTGTCGTTGTTATTTTCCATTATTTTTTGCATCGTTAATTTTTCTTTCCCACACACACAGTGATGCTTTTTATGTAAATGAACAACATTAATATAATAATTTCCTTTTTTCCTCCATTTCTTTGGTACTTTATTAAATTCCATGAATAAAGTATATGGATGTAAAAATATATTTATTTGGATACATTATTTTAACAGGAAGTGATGCAAGAATATTTTTTCGACAGCTTGAAATATTGAATAATTCGACTATGAAATTGCTTATATAATTTATGGCTCAACTATTTCGACGTTTTGCAATAACTCTAAAAAAAATTAGTTTTTTTTTTTTTTTGAAAGAAATCAAAAGATTTGAAAACTAATTAAAAGCTTATATTTTCATTCGGAATTTTTTGCACACACCGGAAGCTACACAGATTTTTCATTTCATTCCCTATTTGAAACAGTTTTTAAACCATAAAAAATAAGAAATTTGTGTAAAACAATACAAAAGTTACATTGAAAAAGGCAATAAATTAACAGTTTTTAAATTAATCATACAATGTTGATTGAGAAAAGGCTTTATTAAAAAATTACTTTAAAAATCTTTTTTTTTTTTTCCTTCTTTAATACATTATCAGCGCCTGTACCATTTCAATTTCAATAATTTATGTAGTAAAAATATCATTGGTTTGAAAACTATCTTTTATGGCTCATCAATATACTAAGTATGAGATCGCTATAGCCAAATGGTCATGATTGCGACCTCTTGTTTTGCGTTGTCGAGTCGCCGTATAGAGTGCCTGATGTACGTTGAGGTCGGTTTCACACGTGGCAGCAATTTAGCCAATCAACTTGTTTTCTATCACCAGTGCTCTTTAGAAAAGGAAGAGAATTCCTTTCACACGCTGACACAAAGTTGACTGAAAAGGAAAGGAAAGGGGAAAGGACTCATACGTACAATAATTGAAATTGAAGTAAAACTCTTTCCCCATTTTCAATACACAAGTAGCCACGTGTGAAGAACGTAGCTTCCACACAATATCCTTTTAGTTGAGTCAACTAGAGGGAAAGAAAACGTGGTTTTCGAGAGTTTAAGGGAGTATCAGTTAACCACGTATGAAGTTACCCTTTATCTGTCAAGGCTCAAAATTCTCCCGTTGACGCAGTATGGAAGTTAAGAGAGTGGCATGCTAACTCAGGTGTTATCATCGTCACATGACCAAATTTCAAAATTACAAGGCTCTTGCCAATCGCGTTGCTTTAGAATGCAACTTGATCTTTAAAGAGTCTAACACCCATTTTGAATTCAAGAATGTTTTGTTAATCCTATAGAATTTCTATTCTCCATCTCAAACGTAAAACAAAAGCATCGATTATGAGTGCATCCGAAAGAGCAAACAATAATGAAGGTTTCTTTTGAATTATATACATTTTTCTGACCGATATTTGAAAATATTTCCAAATATTTATTATAGATCTGTAAAATCACAGATGATTCATTAAAAATAGCCAAAAATAATTTAAGAAACCAATAAAAACAATGGTAATTCTAGAAAAATAATTTTTTTTCAGCTATGCATTACTGTATTGAAATCGATGTATTCTAGAATTTTCATTGGTTTAACATTACGTTCATGAATTCAAAATAGCCGGAAGGCGGGAACCTTAAGAATAATTTTGCACAACGTTTTGCTGCAACTTCATTGATATTTCCTCACTTATGCAAGGCTTCGATCAACAAAGTCAATAAAATTTCGTAAGGATGATTCATAGCGATGCTCAAAAAAGCGCTATTTAAATGCGGACAACGGATAAAAAAGCATTTTCTATGCTTATGTTTTGTTACAAAACTACACTAGTGAGAGTAAAGCTTTTCAACACAGTTAGCACTCAAACGCGATAAAGTGCGTGACACACGCTTCAGCATGACATCGAAATGCATGAACGCAGCACTGCTCTCACGCAACCAAATAACTATGAGTAATAATGCAGAATTGGGTGAGATTTTCTCAAGAACTATTCTTGATTCAATGTTATCGTACAAATGGCAATTGGAAGTAAATTCACGGAATAACACAGAAATGCATACAAAAACACGCCATATAACCATCACATTTTGCTGGAGATTACTTCAAGACACAGAAATATAAAATTCTTACGAAATACTTGATTAGAGTAAAAAGAAAACGAAAGAACGATTTTTCTTTTACCTTTTCCAGTTGGTCATTGAGAATAAGTTTTTAAAACACATAACATTTGTCAAATAAAGGAAATAAGGGCTCTAAATGAAGCTGTATAGTTTTTATAAAAAATTCATAATTAAAGCAATAAAATTGAACTTGAAAAACTAATACTAAACATGTACCTAAATACTATGAGATTTTTTAGAAGTTATTGATGGCACAGAATTAATTGTTTAGTATTTAATAAAATATACAAATATTAATAAAAATCATTGTGTACTACAACACGGGGATGTACAGATTATGGTTGGAACGAGATCATTAGTGATTTGTTGACAGTTCAAACTCACGGTGTATTGTTTAACCTTTACCGCGCACGATTCATACAATCTTAAATTCAGTTAAATGTTTGTGTCCATTTCTTCTGTACAAAAAAAAAATAATTTTCTTTAAGTTTAATATGACACAAAAGAAAAAATTTGAGTCATATTTAAAAACTGAAAATTTGAAATTAAGGCTATATTTTTAAGACTACATTCTATCAATTCAGAAATGTACTTGATTGGTCGACAGGCAGAACGACGATAACTTGCCATATCAGAGATTCAGGTATGTTTCACATTGGCCCAGCGCAAATTTCGCCAATATATCTGGACTAAGCGATTCATCGTCAAATACACAATCGCCATCAATATCGCAGTAACCCTTTCCCATTAACATGCTGGCTGCGGTAGCCAAGCGGTCTAGGCATCGGATCGTGGCCAGCATGTCATGAGTTCGATCCCAGTACCACTGAAGACCCACCGTGTAGGGGAGCGATGCACGTAAAATCTGTCGAGAGCTCAAACGTCCTCCCGTTGGTGTGGTGTGGTAGTTATGAGAGGGGGTGCCAGCTCAGGTGTCGTCCGCGTCACTTGACCATGGTTCAAAATTACGCGGACCGTCCTCAAAAGCACTCGTGTAGCTGAACAGTGGGGCGTTAATATTCACTCACTCACCCATTAACATGCTTGCTAGAATTCAAATTCATTACGCCTAGGCATAGTAAAAAATTGGATTTAATTAATTGCTTATTAATTTCTTACTACGAAACTACACGAAGGCTATTGGCGACAGACCTTTGAACCACGGTCAAGAGAAGAGGACAACTGTGCTGGCACCCCAATCTCTTTGATTTTCACACCACACAAATGTAAGGACTTTGATCAAGATAAATTCAATGTGCATCTCAGAACCATTGTATTACAGGTCTTAAGTATCAGAAACACAACAACTCAATACATAAATCACCGGTCACGAATTCACTACCTTAGTCGCTCAACTATCGCGACCAATGGCGCACACAAGGGGAGAGTCCTGGGGATCCGGACCCCCTTCCAAAAGCCCTTGATTTTTTTTTCGATTGATTATAATTCTATGCATATAGTAAATAAAAATTAATAAAGTATTTGTTTTTAATATTTAATTTTATTAATTAATGCCAATTATTCATTCATCAATTAATTTGTCACTGTTTTTTGTTCCCGAAAATAGACAAAACTAAAAGAATATCTTTAGCGGCGTATTGAAGCATGGTACGAGAACAGTGGACTTTCGACCTTGGACCCCCTCCCCCCAATTCAATCAGATTTAGACCAATTCAATCAGAAAAAAAAAAAAAAAAAAAAAAAAAAAAAAAAAAAAAAAAAAAAAAAAAAAAAAAAAAAAAAAAAAAAAAAAAAAAAAAAAAAAAAAAAAAAAAAAAAAAAAAAAAAAAAAAAAAAAAAAAAATTAGACCCAATTCAATCAGAAGATCGAAGGACGGTGGGGAATTGGACAGGAGATCTCAGCGTAATTAAAAAGGGGCCACGAATTTTAGAAAATACAGATTCCAATAAGAGCCTGTTTTTGCAAAAATACAAGGAATAAAAAAAATTATACGCATGCTACTAGGAAATTTTGTGGGTTTTGCATTTGTATTATCTAAAATTTTATTTTTTAAAAAAAAATTTTAATTATTATTTTTTTTTGGTCCCCGCCCCCAACTAAAAATAATTTATATGTATTTACATGCGAAATTATACCCCGACTACGCGGTTATCACTATGTCTCACCTATTACGTAAGTTCGGGGTATTACTGTACTTTTTAAAAGTATGATAATGAGATTATACTTAGGGAGACAACAGTCAAAAGAAATGTAATTTTCAATATAACATATACGTTGCATGTTATATATTTTTTCAATTACATATTACATTAATTTAACTTAGTAACAAATACGCATAAAAATATAAATAAAATGAACCATTAACGAAACAAACTTTTCAAACCTCTTCTGACCTTGGTAAAAAAAAAAGTATAAGCATCTCCGTTTTACTACATAGACTTTATTTTTAAAAAAAATTACAAATTATTAATTCATTCACACCAACAAAACAAAAAAAGAGTAGATCGTTAGAAAAAAATTTTCAAACTTTTATAGACATGAAACATTAAGCAAACATATTGCCAAATTATGTCCTTCGAGAGAATCATACACTTTATAAAAAAAAAAAAAAAAAAAAAAAAAAAAAAAAAAAAAAAAAAAAAAAAAAAAAAAAATATACATTTATATATATATTTAAGTACATATTTGATTTTCTTTCTTTACTGACAGTTGAGTTTAATTGTGTACACGCTGCTTCGCGCAAAGTTTCAAATATTATCAATCGATTATATAAATGCAAAGATACTCTCTCAAAAACCTTGGAAATATAATTTATTTTTTGTGTCTTAATCATCACATTTCATACAATTATAATATATAATATCACTTTATTAAACATTTTAATTCTAAAAGTTGAGATACTTTTAAAGAGAGCCTTATAATTTTACTCAATCTTTGCGGAAGGGGAGAATCTCTTCTGCTAACCACCTAATAAAATTCGAATTTTGTTGAATATCCAAACCGAAGGTAGATAATTTACTCAAAAACATTCTTACGAAGTTCAGAAGTCAATAAAAGGCAGGGTGATGTTATGATAAAAAACTAGTTATCCAAAAAGATAGCACATCTACAGTTAAAAGAATGATTTAAAAATTATTACAAATATGCTTCAGGTCTTATTTTTAATAATTCTATCCTTTTTTTAAAAATATTTTTTTTAAATATTGCTGAAAACTTGAAACTCCGTTCTCTATTGGCTGCCTACATTATTCTTTCAATTAGAAACCCCCAATTTCGTAATTAGAAATAACAGTTACAGTTAGAATAACAGAAAAGTGTAAAGACCAATATAAGTGTTCTTTCAAAACGGTGATGCTTAATGAAAGAGAATCACGCAATCTGAAGAGTCCAATTTAACTAAATAAAATTCTCTAATGAACAAATGGGTAAGAAAATGATATTTTCAAAAAGGTTTTTTTTTTTTTTTAAAAAAAAAAAGAAAAGGAAAGAAAAAGAAGAAGAAAGGGGAACGCAATGAGAGACGGTACGAGATGTGCTCACCACATACTGAAGATCGATTCTCAAGAGGCCAAGGCCATGTTGTTCCATGAAGTTGACTAGGCTTAAGAGCCTTGCAGATATAAGGGGCTGTATTATTCTTTTGGTTAGTGTATATATATATATATATATATATATTGCATTTTGTTTGTGCGAAGTGATGGTTAAAAATATAAATTAAAAGCTTAAAACCTAAATCCGAGTATAACTTTCTGTGGTGGAGACTCTTGAAGCACAAAAATATAAATCGAAAAACTAATTAGTTTGGTCTAAAATCTGGAATTTATTTTTTTAAATAATTAAAGTGTTTAAAAGACTTTTGATGAGTTAAAAAACTTTGACACCAAAGCATTCTTTTGATTAAAAAATTTAAGAGATTTGTATAACTATCAACCATGATTAGAGAAGTTTGACTGACAGTAAATTGTGGAAACTGTGTGAATTTTGTTTTAAGACAATCTTAAGTAGAATAAAGATTTCGTTTCACAAACTTTCTAAATAAATTGAAAAGTTGCTAGATTGCTATTTTTCTCTATGTCTAATCATGAATTAATAAGAATACAATGTGATTATCATGCTTTTTTAATCAACATTTATAAGGGCCCCAAACAAAATTCTACACAAAAGTTTTATACTAGTCTGGAATAGTGTACAGAAAATGAAAATGATAATACATTTTGTTCTACATATTTGTTATATTTATTTTGGACTTAATTAAATTAGTCCATACATAAAGTAATCCATACAATTTTTAGTCCCTACATAAAGTAAAGTTTTCCATTAAAAGATCGCTATTTAAAAGTCGCAACTTTTAATAATAGGAGTTAAATAGGGGGAGGGGGAATCAAAAGGAAAATATGCATTGTAATTCTAACATGCTTGTTCTTGATCCATAAAAATTAAATGTCTTGAATTTTGCAAGATGAAAATCCATTAACTCTCGAAATTGAATGGAAATTATCACTGTAAGCATTTCGTAGCTTATAGGAAGTGCATTCAAATCGCGACATTCTGTAAGTTCTGTGAAGATTTATCAATAAAAAAAGTAATACAACTCAAAAGAAAAGAAAATGAGCACGGATGGTGAAGTAAATTGATAAAGCTCCTAACAAAGCTCAGTATTTTATTTACACTTTTGCGATCTGTAAAACCATCACACACACATTTTGAGAAGAAAAAAGGGGGAGGGGGGGATATCTATGTTGCCGGAGGAAACAAAAGGATATGCGAGCGGCTGTTTCAAAAGAGATGGAATTAAAAATAATCGATTCAGAAGAATCACTTGAAAATATGAAAACCTAATTTTTGAAAAATTGTAGATATACCTTAGATGTTATTTTTTTCAAACTAACTAATAATTACTAAACGGTAAAGAATCTTAAGAATGAAACAATGAATGTGTGGTAACGAAAGAACTCGGAGAAAAAAGTATAAATTTAAGAAAAACAATAATTTTGAATTTAGGGTTATTCCGCAAAAAAAAAAAAAAAAAATTCTATTCTTTTCCATTACAAAATAATCTGCGACGTTTTACAGGAGTTTGCCAAAAATATAATAGAACAATTTAATGTCTTTCCTGGATTTAATACGTTCACACTGAAATTTCATCACTTTTTAAGAAAAACCTAATTGTTGTTGGAAACATGGAATTATCAGCCGAAATGGCTATATTTTGATAATTTTGAAAACATGTTTCTACACAGGTTCAATTTCTATATTGTTTCTTTTTTAAACAAACATAGAAAGCATAATACTAAATAGATAATAATCTTAACATAACTGATTGTTTTGTTTTTGTTTTTCTCCTTTACTGAAAAGGAAAAAAAACATTTTTTTACAGTTATCATTATATTTTCAAGTATAATTGTTTGAAATTAGGAAATTTAAGATGGGGTCTTGACATTCATTGTTTATGTTACGAAAAAAAATTCTAAAGATGTTATTCAAAAAACTGTTAGAATTTTAATTTAAAATGTGGAAAGGAGAGAATAAGAGTGTAATTTATATATTTTAAAAAAATATTTTTTTTTTTTCTAATTTCATCTAATTTTACCATATTACATTACTCTCAATTTGAATATAATAATTTTTATTCCAAAAAATTTGCTACAGTTTTCAAAAATTGGTGTTTAAAAATGGACAAAAACCTGTAAAAATACTTTCATCTTTTGATATTAACTTTCAATTAAAAATCATTAGTATTTATCACTTGCTAAAGATGCAGTTAAAACTGAAAGGTTATTTTAATGATGTTTATTTTATCCAATAAATATTTAACAAACTGAAAACAAATTCAATGTATACTTCTTTAAAAGGAAAATTATAGGGGAAAACAATATCCAATCATTTAAATTTAACAAGATTATGCAAGGCTTCTATTTGTTGTGTTTGTTTGCTGTATACAAAATTTCATTCTCATAAAAAATTAAGTCATTAAATGATTTGAAAATTACGCAATATAACTTCCAAAACAGACCAGCTGAAAGTTCCAGCTAGTAAGCAATTTTTTTAGAAGTTCAACATGCATTAGAATATTTTCAATGGACAAATAATTTTTCTGCGTTTACAATGCATAGAGTGTGATACACAGGGGCGTAGCTACCGATGTATCAATGATACAAGCCCTCAAGCTGCAGGGGCCCCAACATATGAAATCATAACAAGTTAAGGGACCTTCAAAAAAGGGAGTCTAAGAAATTTTGATACAGGGCCCTTTAAGGACTAGCTACAGTGGTGATACACTACATTTTTGTAAAAAAAATTTGCTGCATGTTGGCCAGCTCGATACAAAATGTAAGAATTAATACTTAAATTTTATGCTCCTTAAATATATCATATTTTATTCCTTTCTTTTAACTTTCTACAACTTTCTTATTGTCACATGTTAAACTAGATCCAATAGTTTATGTTTCAGTAAGAATTATATTAAAGTGAAGGTATACCTCATAATTAAACACAAAATTAATTTGCTAAAAATTATCCAAATCCGCATTTAAATAAAACTAAAATATTGAGTATTTTATCATTCAGTTAAAATAATTTATAAGAGAACATTTATCAGTATGTTGAGTGACACAATAAGAGTTAAAAAATCAGTTCTTGCTTAAGTTTACAAAATCGTGAAAAATATTCCATAATTGATTTTTTCCGTCCTTCTCAGTTTTTATAATTAAGTCACAATCTAGTTAACATTAGTTTAGAACAGTAGTTGTATGCAATCTTTATGATTTTTAGAATATGTATTTCATTTGTATATTGTTTATGATTCAAGAAAAAGTATCTCGGGTAGTTAAATTAATTATAACTGTGAAACCATTTTAATATGTTGATCATCCAAGGGATTCAAAGAGGTTAACTTACAGAGGTTATACTAATGTTAACATTTCTTATTCAATGAAGACATCTAAAACAGTTACATTGAATTTTTAACAACCTATTAAAGCATTTTCTAGTATTTAATATTGAAATGATAAATTAGCATACCATAAGAACACATGAGAACTCAGAATTATTTTTAACGCTCCAGTTAACTGGTATGAATGGACAAGTATAATAATAAGCAGTGACTGTTTTTGTTTTTATATAAACCTCATTTTAAATATTTTTATAGTTTTAACTTGAAATGAAAATAAAAATATGCATCATGAAAAATAATTTACAACTGGAAAATAAAATGCTGGTTATAATTAACATGGATATTATTACAAAAATCCATTTTTGTAAGATTTTATAAATCATGAAAGTGTGAATAAGAAAACTAAATCATAACTAATAGAACAAGAAAAACAAACTAAATGTGCTGAACCAAAGTAACAGAGGCATATTTTCTTTTAATTATACATTTCTGAAAAATAATTGAACAATTTTTGCTTTTCTATAAATTACCACAAATTTTTGTATGTCTCAAACCTCTCAAATTTATGAAAGTAATACAATATAATTTAACTGTTCTTAGATAGTTAAATTCATTCCTGTGCTTCATACTATAAAAGAAATATTCCACTATAAGTTTGCTTTACAAAAAACTGATAGTTCAGCCAAGTCATTTTAATACCATCTACACAAATAATATAAAACATTAAAAGAAGGTTCAAATAAAACTGCTTGTTTGTCAAACACTACTAAAAAAGCTCATTAAATAATTTTATAACGTAATTGAGAAGTATATTTTACACCATTTGGTAATCCAATACAATTGCTATTTTCTGAACATAAAATGAGAATATACTCTTAAGATATGTTTGCAAATCTTCATTTCGTGAATGCCAAACAATTAGGCATATGATTCATTTAAATAACATTAAATTGCATAAAAAATACTTCAGAATCAAATATAAGAAATTATATTATAATAAAAATAAATTGAAGAACTAAAAATAAAATAGAACTAATGAATCAACTGTATAAAAATAACTTCATATCGCTGAATAATTTATTTTTTTTACAGAAAACTTAAGATTAACATTATTTTGCTTCATAACAGTTATAAGTAATCATACAGAAAAAAGATCAATCATTTTTTGATTCATAATTAATTTTTTTAAATCATCTAGATTTGTAGAATAGAAATGAATTTAAATTCTTTTATTGCATCTCTGAACTTTAATTAATGTTTGACCATGTAGCTTAATTTAATGTCATTTTCAAAACAGTAAAAATCAAATATATGTAATGTAAAGGTAATGAAGTATATCCCTTCAGAGACATTTTTCTTGATTCAATAAATCATTTTGCAAAGATAATTCGAAAGGAAAATTTTACTTAAAAAGGCAACAGTTTTAGTGTATCAGTTTTAGGGTATATAGTGTATTTCTCATACATAATTTTTGGAGTAAAAAAACAGTTCTCTGATTGACTTAAAAATAAACAACACAATTATTGTTATTATTGAAATCAATAATGATCCTGAAGAACAGTATGTACATTTCGAAATTAAATTTAAAAAATTAACCAAACATATTAATTTTGTTTTGTATGTTAGTCACTTTTCGAAATATGTTGAAAATACACAGAGATAAAGAAATACATGACGACTTTTAACATAAAACTTTTGATTAATAAACCATATATAGAACTATTAACCTCTATTATAAATTTTTAAAACATAAAAAAAAAAATTTATTTTTTATTTAAAACACTTTATTTCTCACACTGGCAGCGCACTATCGAATATATTCTATAAAGCGTTGTCAAAGCAAAGCAGTAACAAAAAGAACAACCATTGAAAATAAATATAGAAATACACTTTCTCTTTTAGCGGAAAAATTAGAGTTTGTGTACCGGCTGTCTATCCCACCATAAGCCGGCGGGATGTCAGTCGAGAGCCGGCGGCATAAAAGGCCAAGCATTCGTAAATACTCTTACCTATGAATCCACGATCGTATCCACAAGTAGCGGCCATAGCGAATATTCCAGTGGCACTTACAACATAGTTTTATCCTTTGCATAGAAATTACATATTTACTGTCACCACACCCTCGCACTTTCGAATGCACTCTCCTAGCTAAAATCTTACTCTTCTTTCATCTCATCGAAACAGCGATGGCCGCTGAGAGTAGGGTTGCTGCTTTCCTTTTCATCGCCAACCAATGAATTTGGCTTTAAATGGCGGAACAGCTGTTAGTCATTTGGTGTGAAATTGCAACCGAGATGCTTTCCTTACGCGTGTAGCGTGATGTTTTGAAAAATTTAACTATCTGATGTTGTGTTTTGAGATTTAGAGAGTACATCTTCAACAGCATTATCATTCTAAACTTTGGATTGATCTTGTAAAAACATTATTTGCAGGTTCTATAAATTTTAATTTTTTTTGTATATTTTTCATAGAATTGTTTTTTTTTTCCATAAATTGTTTGAAATGTATTGAAAAAAATTGCGAGAAAATTTCGAATTGTAATTTTTTTTCATCCAGGGTGTGACATCAATAAAGCAATCAATAATGTAAAAAAGAATAATAAAAACTAAAATTAATTATACTTGTAATTTGGTTCAATTTTTTTAAATATGCAATTAGCTACAAAGTCCTGAATTGAAACGCTTTTTTTTTTTTTTTTCCGAGGATGAATGTTATTTTTTTCTCCTTGGTGTATTCAATGTAGCGGAAATTCAGAACATAAATTTCCTCCCTTCATCTTCTCATACAACGTTGTTTTCATAACCTTTTCACCGGAACAAAATATTTCTTTTTCAGTTACTCTCGGAATTTTTTTTTTCTGTGTCCCTTACACTGTCTCTTTTCTCATCTCATTTTTTTCCTCTAAAAACGGAGGAGAATCCCCTCAACTTTCTTCAAAGATCAATGTAACATATGGTAAAATGCTTTGATGTGCAATATATAGGTGGTATAAGAATTGGTAAGAGAAATCCAAAAAAAGAGAATTCTTGACTTACGATGACAGATTCTATTCAGCACTAAAATTAATATCGTTCTGAGATTCATATTCTCTCACCAGGCGTCTATTTATAGTTGTTTATGCAATAGAAATTGTTCAGGCTACACTTTCCATTTTTCACTTTCAAAAAAATATCTGTTTCATTATTTGATGTTTTCTATAAATTTTGTTCATCTTTATACCAAAATGTTTTTAAAAAACGAATTCTAAGTTTAAAAAAGGGTTATTTCATATGAATACGCAAAAGTAGAATTTTTATGCAAGGAAATACACTTTATATTATTTTCTACTTCTGTACATGTACAAAAAAATAATTCTTTCATTGTCTTTTTTTTTTTTTTTTTTTTTTGACGAAAACTTTTTATAGTAAAGATTTTAACTTGGTAAAAAAAAAAAAAAATTTGTTATTTTTTACTGTTAAAGTTCTTTTTCCAAAAACATACATAATAATTTATCAATCTTATTCTTTTGACTTACATAAATTATAGTAAAATTTTTCACATTAAATTATAAAGCCATTCTAAAAAAATTGTGTATAGTTTAGTATACAAAAAATGTTTATAATTTTACTTAATTTTAGAACTTTAAAATGGAAAAATATTTTTAGTAGCTTCATTTAAATTTTTCAGTGAGAGAAAAAGGTAAAGGATATATAATAACCTATAATCATAAGGATCATAATAACCTATTTTTCATCCGTTTAATTAGATTATATGGAATAGAATTAATTTAATTAAAAGATTATTAAATCAAGCCACAACGATTTTTTTTTCTTTATGCTATAGTTTCTTTCTTTTCTTTGTTTTTATGACTTTATATAAAATTGGTTTTCGCAAAACTTATACTAATTCATTGGAGTGAACAATTAACTGCTTTTCTCTCTTTTATCTTAAATAAAAAAAATATATTAAATCTTATCAGGAATATTTTCTTGCTTTCCTTTTGTTCATTTTTTTATTTTAATGCCAAAAATTTAATTCTTGTTAATAATAAATATTATTTTTTTAATCTCATTCACATTAAAATCCATTAAGCTTTTGGCCAATACAAATAGTAATAATTAAAACTCTATTTTTCTAAAAATATGTCTTACAATCAAATAAGAAGATAATCCCTTTATGATAATATCAGATTTCATATAATTTAAAGAGCTTCTAATTACAGATTGTATAAATTTCATGCCTTTAAATATCCTTTGAGGATCATTTTAATTATCTTCTGTTGAAAAAAAATATGACTGTACATTCCACAAATGTTTTAAATAATTAGAACTAATTACATGAATTTTTCTCAATAATGGGTATTTTGAATAATTGATTATGGTTTCAGTATGCCATTCCTTTGAGCTCCTGTTTTAATTTTTATTTAAACTAGAATAATTATTTTATATAATAAATATAACTATAAGCAATACCTAAGGTTCACATAATTAATGAATATAATAAAAGTATACAGTGAATGAAGTTTTAATGAATGTAATATTGAGTATATTATAACGAGTTATCTCGTGAGATTCCCTCAAAAACTAACATAGGATATTATTTTTTCAGGCAACCTTCTTATAAATTCACGTTAGTAAAAAAGTTTTTCTTTACTAAATAAATTTGGTTCTTTGTATAATACTTTAATTTAATTTAATTTGCTTATTTTTTTTTTAATTTATATGTTTTATTCATAGAACGAAGCATAAGTTAACTAAAAATAACACAGAGTTTCTGTACAACATCAATTAGCTCTCTCTCAGCTAGTTACTAAGTGAAAGGACAAATGTGTGTATGTATATATATACTATGTTATCATAAGGGAACAAAAAAAATGATGATTTAACTAAACATTATACAAATTAGAAGGTAAAATTCTAAACATTAGATTTTTGAATATGAGATCTATTGAAAGAAAAATCAATTAACCCAAACGCAAAGTTGTGTTTTTTAAAGCTGGGTGAAAACTTTTAAACATCAGTGGCTTAGGGCACTGATGTAGTGTTTCGCATGTTTTATATCAGGGTGGCCAATTTTTTTTTTTTTTTTTTTTTTTTTTTTTTTTTGCTTAAGGTATAAAACAACTCTAAAATTGTGGATTCTGCCAAAAATTGACAATTTTTTATGATTTTGTTTTATAGACCATCTTATTAGCTTCATAAAAATGCCAAATTTATTATTTTCCATTTACTAGAACAAAAACTGCGAGTGTTTTAGTAAAAGCAGATGCCATTACTTTAAGCAAGATGCCAAACTTTAAAATGTTATTTACTCGAAAAGTGTTTGTTTTTTAAATGCTCAAAGGACAGCGATTGCTAAAAAAGTTTTGAAAATAATTCTCTGAAATTTTTTATGTATGTTCTGCAAAATAATAAAAGTGTTTTAACCTTCAGATTTATCAATCAGTGTTTTTTTAAGCAATTTCATGTAATAACTAAGTTAAAGTGCTCTAGTTTTTGTAAAAATTAAAATATCTCTTATCCTGAAGGTCATTTCAAAATGAATAACATAGAAACACATCAGAATTGAAAAATTGAAAATTTGTTCATAAACTTTCATGTACAGAATGGGCCCCGTTTATGTTATTTTTTGTAAATTTTTACCATTTTTTCACCCATTTTAGTAATAATAATTTCTTTTTAACTTCTTATTTTTCGCATATTTTTCTTAAAATGTACTAAACAGATCTAAAAGCTACAAAAAAATTCCCAAATCTTCATTTTTTTTTTAAAAAAAAGTTGTCGAAAGTAGTCGGATACCTTAATAGATCACTTTTCTCTCTTTAGTTGCGTTGTGATCAACTTGTTGACATAGGCATTATATACATGTAGATGGACGTAAAATGCATTGTATGTTTCTATGATGTACACTGCTGGCCACCGTAAATGCAACATCCTTAAGGAAGCACGCAAATAACATGAAATTTACAACATGCATTAGCGGAGGTGAGATATGTAAATGATTAGTATTTCAGCGCAGACACACATCACGCACGCCTGTGACGCCACCTCAAAGCGCTATTTAAGGCTTGGAGATTTCGACGATTTCAAGTTCGGCAATTCTGTTTTTCTTGTGGTTTTTTCAAAAAACGATCAGTTATGTCTCGTAGAAAACAACGATCAGCTTTTGAAAAAGTATCCGAGTTCGACAGAGGAAGGATAGTGGCCTACCGAGATTGTGGATTATCTTTCAGGGAAATCGGTAGTCGTGTTGGACGAAACCAAACAACTGTAATGCGGATATGTGACCGTTGGATGCAGGAGGGTACGACGGACCGACGTGGTCGATCGCATCCACCTCAGTGCACCACTTCACGTGAGGACAGGCAAATTGTGCGCATGGCAGTGACGGATCGCTCAGTCACATCACGAACCATAGCACAGCACATTGAGTCTGTAACGCATCATTCAGTGTCTGCGCGCACCATTCGACGCCGTTTACAGCAGAGTGGTCTGTCCGCAAGACGTCCATTGCTTGGTCTACCCTTGACGCAGAACCATCGACGTCTCCGTTGCTAATGGTGCGATAAAAGAAGGATGTGGGCGGTAGAATGGAATGAAGTTGTCTTTACTGACGAGTCACGCATCTGTCTGAAACACCACAATGGTCGGATTCGAGTCTGGAGACACCATGGAGAGAGGATTCTGAACAGCTGCGTTATACACCACCACACTGGTCTTGCACCGGGTATTATGGTATGGGGCGGTATTGGATACCACTCTCGCACTCCTCTAGTACACATTGTCGGTACTTTAAACAGCCAGCGCTACATCTCTGAGGTGTTGGAGCCATCTGTCCTTCATTACCTTCAGGTCTTGGCCACAGCTATATTGCAACAGGATAATGCGCGACCACACGTGGCACGCATTGTCCAAAGGTTCTTTGTCAATCACCAGATTGAATTGCTTCCGTGGCCAGCTCGCTCTCCGGATCTTTCGCCGATAGAAAACATGTGGTCCATGGTTGCTCAACGATTGACCCAGATTACACCCCCAGTTGCCACACCAGATCAGCTTTGGCAACGTGTGGAAGCTGCTTGGTTTGCTGTACCCCAAGAACACATCCAAAGTCTCTTTGAATCAATGCCGAGGCGTGTGGCCGCGGTGATCTCCAACAATGGCGGCTACTCTGGCTACTGATTCTGGCAGGAACCACATTTCACAGAAGTCTATAAATTTAATCATTTGATACTTGGTCAACATGTTATCTACAAAATAAATTTTGTTGTGCTATCTCTTGTCTTTCTTGGTGTTGCATTTACGGTGGTCAGCAGCGTAATGAGTACGAGATACCTCTACCAAGCAACAGTGAAGTTTTGGTAACCTCTGGTTACCCCTCACATCCTAACCTTCTTGTCTATCTGTAAACCCGGCTAAATATATAGGAGGAACTAAATAATCCACAGACATTATTCGAATCTAATTTGATTTATTAATTCTTATTAATGATTATGAAACAGACACAACACAATTGTAATTAAGGTATATAAACAATGGTAGAGTGCATGGGTGAGATACTCTAATACGGGGATAATATTACAGACCCTCAACTGAATCTAAGATAGCTTAAATACGCTCAATTACAACTACGTTGCACACTAATAATCAGCTTCTACTTAATCAAGTGTACAGTACCTGAATCTTTAATGCATCGGATCCTACACGGGAGACTTCAGGCACTTTCTTCGGCTTGATTAAATGACGATGGCTCCCCGCTCTGTAATCTTTAATTCCACTGCTTTTCAATCTTCACTAACCACTAATTCTCAACTTCTGTTAAACTCCTATTTGCACACATCTAACACGTCAACTTCAGCTTGTCAACAACAAAGTGTCAACAGATCAATTGCTCCGTTCCTTTCCTTCACTTTACTTCACTTAGCTTAACTTAACCTCTTACTTCACCCTCCTTCAACTCGAGAAAACCGAATTTATATAATATTCCTCATTTACATAAATCACGTTTGGTTTCTCGATGATAGTTGGTTGAAATAAATATTTTGTTTTTAAGAGAAAAGAAGATACTAGTAGAATCGTCTATAGATCCGTCACAAAGTAAGAAAAAAATGCTTGCAAACTTACCTTCTTCATTTTGATATGCGTGAAAAGTTGCCTTTTTATCATGTGGTCTATTCATTGTCTGATCGAAAAATTATGTTCGTTATCCTCTTGTTGTCTACCCCTGCTTTAAAGAATCCTAACCCTTCTCTTTCAGCAGAAAATGTATTCATAATAGTACAATGAAAGGTAACTTAGAGGTAGCATGGCCGCTTCGTAAGCCCAAAATCGCGGGTTTCATCCTAGCTGGAGTTGATAGATTTTTTGGACGCTAAAATCGTAGGCATGCATGTCACATGATTATGTGGCATGTAGAAGATCCCTGGAGTATCAATTTGGTTCTCATACTGAAACAAAATAAAATCATGGCAAAATTTAGCATTCAAAGAGAACTTGAAATGAAAATAATTTCAAGCGTCAAAATTTGGTAGAGAGAGCCGTCACTAGATGGTGCCACCTTGAAATGACTCGCACGTTTAGGGATTTGCCATGTATTTAAAAGCTTAGTTGCCAATATGAAGCCCATTAGCGGAGAAAAAGAGCAAGAGAGACAGTGAATGAACAAAGTATCAGAAGTTTAAAATTATACGTATAAACGAGCAATATGCGAATATATATAGAGACAGAGATTGTAGTCGTAACAAGAACAATAATCAAAGTAATTATTAATTCATGATTTTATTTCGGCCATTTTTTAACATCAAGAGAGTTGAGCTTCGCTGAAGTACTAAACAGTTAAGAACCAAAATTTATATCTTTCTACCTTCAAAATAAGGGAAAACAGGGGGAAATATAATAAGAATGTAAAGTGAATATATGTGAAGGGAAATATTAGTTACTTTTAGAAATTGCGTGTTTTAGGGGAAAGTTTCAATTGCTTAGTAAGTCACATGTAAGCCAAAAAATATTCTTGTTCTGGCAATCGTGAATAGATCTGTCAAAAAACTTAGTCTGATCCTTTTAACGAAGAATCCCGAATAAAGCTGCCAAAATATAGTTTGTAATCCTGTAATGCGGGCCGTGGGTAGCCCAGTGGTTAGAGCATCGGACTCCAGACCGGAAGGCCTGGGTTCGATGTCCGATGCCACCAAATACCATCCGAGTACACACGGAGCACGTGCTCGATGAAAGCATGGGTGCAGGGGCTGGAGAATATTTCCCTACCCCAGTTCCGTGCCTAAATTGTGGTGGTGGAGATAGGTGGTGCCGCCATCTATCATGTAGAGGATCAACCTGTCTCAGGCTCTGGCAACTTTCATTCCATCCCTTCGGGAAGGACACAACAACAACAATCCTTTTAGGAGTAATCAAACGAGACGCGTTTTGAAATAGGGCATTCGTTATTATGATTTAAATAAAAAAATTCATAAGATTAAAATTTTTTAAAAAAAAGCTGCGCGCGTTACGTATATATATGCCGATTTTCATAAGGAAAACAAAAGATAAAATAAGATTATCAATTCCTTTTTGAAAAAATAATAGTGATAATAACATATATACACTGGTGTGTGCAAAACTTAAACTCTTTTTTTTTTTTTTTTTTTTTGCCAAAATTTAACGAGAAATCCTTTCAGAGACATGAAATTCAGAAATGAGACAAAATTTTGTGTTTAAACGACGACGAAAGCATAGTTGCGCAAAAATAGTATGGAATAAAAAAAGGGGATGGGGTGGGGGGTGTTGAACTTATAGTTTTGTCATATATGATTGTATGTCGAAAAGGAAGAACAACAAGCAGATATTCCTTAGAAATGGATATGCCCTCCCCTTACTCACTAAGGCTTACTGCAATGGTTCCATACTTAGAACCAGATTGACCAACAGTTCTTGAGGTAAGAGCAGGGACGTCTTAAGGCATGGGCCAACTGGGCCGAGGGCCTCAGCCACAAAGGAGGCCCGTCTCATTCTCAACTCAGCCTTAATGATGTAATGATTCGAATAATTTTTGACGGTCAAATGTTTTCTCCGGTTGTATTCTCCGAAACAAGAGGGAATTTCGGGCGATATGTCAACTGGTTACATGTGATGACTGTCGTCTATGTATAGGCGAAGGTCTAACACCATACACATACCTTCATGCTTATTTACTCCTTCATTCATTTACTCACCTCATGCATCATTTACTCCTTCAGTCAAAAGGCGGCAGTCGGTCGAGCCGGTTTGTGCGATTGTAAGTTATACACATTTATTTATTTCGGGTTGTTGTTTGTATGAGTATTTGACAATGCAGGTTATGTACTGTTTACTTATAAGGATCATATGTAGGGCCTACTTTAGTGTAGGGCCTAGGGCCTCAAGAAGTCATAAGACGTTCCTGGGTAAGAGTTCCCTTTTGTCACTCAGCATTGTGACGCAAGGCACCTTCCCAAAGCATGCCACCCATGTTTTATCTGATTTAAATCTGGGGAGAACGCTGGCCAATCCATTCGAGTGATATCTTCATTTTCCAGTGGCTGCTGAACATCAGCAATCCGTTGTAGCCTTTCATTGCCATCCATAAAAATAAAGTCTAGTCCAATAGCACCTCAGAACAGATGCACATGGGGAAGGCGATCCTTACAATAGCGATTTCCGGTTACCGAACCTCTGTCAAAAACGTGGTTTAGTTCACCTGTGTGTTCAGCGTAATGCCTTCCCAGACGACAACTCCAGGACCACCATAACGGTCTCTTTCCGTGATGTTACTGGTATAAAACCGTGTCCTGGCCTCTCTCCAAATCAACTGGCTTTGAGAATCGCTTCTGGCACTAAAAAAGACTCTCATCCGTAAAAAGGATGCGACTTAATTGATGCGATGTCCAGTTTTTGTGCTCCTTGCACCACTCTAAACGATGCCACCGATGGCCAACTTTCAAAGGGATGCAGCGTTCAGGATGGCGGGCGAATAGGCCACACTAAATCGCGACACTTGTCGCCTTGTTGCTATACACAGTTGTAGAGCTAAGACGCTTGCTGACTGGTATCGGGCTCTTTTCGCCTGTTGGATGATATATCGATCCACTGCAGTTGTTTTCCTAGGGCGTCCACTACCAACCTTTACAATAGTTGTACCTATGGTTTGGAAGGCTTTCCAAGAACGCGAAATGATGCTTTTTTTTTATTCCGAACTCTTCAGCAACCCTGGTCAAACTACGCCCCTCGTCCAGCTTTTCGATCCTTTTTTCACGCGTGAAGTCCTTCAGCTGATTTGTTCTGACTATATTTTGAGTATAATTGCGCTTCCGTCCATCCTTGTATTGTAGCCTTCAACAGCGCTGGCCGACCCCACGCGCGTGCGTGTTTTGAGTACAATCATGTCGCCTTTGACGTTTTGATCGACATTTGCTTTCTTATGATTTGCGTGTTCATTGTATCGATCACAAATAACTCCTTTTTTGCAACTTCATGACTGTTTACTTAAATTTGCTTACATTTTTGCTTAAGTTTTGTACACCAGTGTGTACAATAAAATATTTAAAAATCTACTAAAGAGAAAATTTAAAAAATCATTTCAATGCAAACATAATACTTTTACTAATTTTTATATATAAGTGTTTTAATTTAATTTATTATTTGAAAATTAATTTAATTTATTAGTTTAAATATCGTTAATTTTATTTATTACTTGAAACATACATCAACGACCTATTTATTTCAACAAACGATCTAGTAATCAACTGTGTAAATACAATCCTGTGCGTTATCTTCCAAAAATAATATTCTTTCGATTTAGAACGTGATAGAGAGAGTGGCAGGAAGTCCTTTTTGCTTTGTTCAGAAGGAAAGGAATTGTAAACCAAGATTAAATTATATATAAGACGTTCTTGATAGTCAAGATTAAAGTCTTAAGTGGATTCCTAGTATTAGTAATCCTATGAAAGCGCCATATGATAAACTGTTTTAATTTTTGTTTTTGCATGGTTTTGTGTTTATGGTCCCTTATCTTGCACATCATGTTTTAAGAAATTTCCTTTTAGCATTAGTGAAACTGAAACAAGAGTGTTTGTTAAACTATCAAAGGCATCATTTTATCTCTTCTCAGTTTAATAACGTAAATTACTAATATTTTTGCTTACAATCATCGTTTTATGTCTGTTTATATTTCTATTACTGATAGATTACAATGTCATAGATGCTTGAACACGTGTTTTTTTTTATCTTATATACCAAGGGGAGAAAAGTACATCCTGCATTCCTTAAATTGCTTTATACCATATTATTAAAAAATAAATAAGAATTAGTTTATTTCGAATATTGTGGAAATTTTGATTATGTGTGGGTACAGAATCTCAAAACATTCCATCACAAACAATTATTAAATTCGTCAATGGCAAATTTGATACATAGTAAGAGTTGCATTTCCCCCACCCTCCTTTTTCTTCTTTTCAATTGTTTTAAAATGCATTTCAAAGATTTTACTCACATTCATTTTGAAGTTTAATAAGTTAGGTTGTCGCAATCTAGGGTGTAATTTGGGTCGTTGAAAAAACAGACATTGTTATAAAATTAATTACTTTTATTGAAGAATAATCAGTTTATGATTAATTCAATAACCTTGGGAGCAATCGTAATCAATTTCTTAATTTAAGATAAGCCAAAGTACACTTATCTCTTAATCCACTTGTAAATCACTTTTATCAGCTACAGTCTTCTTCGCAAATCAGCTTCTATATTATTTCCACTTCTTCGAATAGACATTGTAGCTTGAATACTAACTTCGGGATGAACAACTCACGATCCACGATTAACTTTAACGTAACCCTTGCTAGGGTTTAAATAGCATTTACATTAGCATAAAATCAAAGCAACTCTACGGAAAGCGGTTTTAAACATAAATCACGGTTATTTCCCCAAAAGGATTAATTGAAGAACCGCGGATAGAACCCGTCACAAGGATAATATGTGCTGTTAATAGGCTACAACTTTTCAAAATTTTACCATAATCATATCATTACATATTTCTTAAATCTTTATATGTATATATATTTATATAATAAGTCAGGCCTCATAAACACATGGATTTTCCACGGCTCTTATGATAATAAATTGTGATATCCCGCTTGGGGGGACGTCATATTTCTTCTCATTCTTCATTTTATAAAATACAGATTAATCGTTTGTTCGTATGACGCCACGACCTCCTGTTAAGTGCAGATTTTAAAACTTTTTTCCTCCTTTTATTGATGAAATACTAAACTCCTTTTTGTTCAAATGTTTTTTAATGTTCTTTTATTAAATATATATTTTTAAATTTTTCGTTACATGTAATTGATTTACATATATTTAAAAAAAACTGGGTGAGATAATTTTTTTTAACTAATCTGTGCAAAATAGTGTAAGTAACGCAAATGTTCCTTAGTATCTAAGTTTGTTTTTTATAAGTAGGTCGATAAATCATGAAATGCGTTTATTTTTTTCGTAAAGTTTTTATGTGTATTTAAAAAAAATTTCAAAGTAAAGATTTTTTTTTTACTTTCAAGATAAATTAAATTCGCTCAAGAAATACGTAACAGTATTGAAACTGTATTATCCAGCAACTTATGGATCACGGCAGACTAATAGTCATGTTCGCGGATTCATGCCCATGATATCATTAGATCAAGCCTGGATCCACGGAAGATCTTCCGTGCAGAGGGGTTAATTTCATTAAATCTACGTCTCGTCCTTCCGTTGGCTTGCTGTGGAAGTTCGGAGTGGGGTTTTACAGGTCAGATGTCGTCCTCATCACTTGACCATGGATCAAAATTACGAAGTCCGTCTCCAATAGCCCTCATGTTACCTTTTTGAGCGACGTTAATAAACAACTAATCCCAATTCAGGTTAAACTACAACTCATGGTTCACTTCACCACGACTTAATAAACAGTTTCCGACAACCGCGCGTTAGCGGAGTGGAACAATATATGTGCTTCTCTCAACAGCATTGCATCTTGGTTGAAACTGTTCTTTGTCAAATTTTGCTTGGAATAATTTTTGAAAATTTAGTTCATAGAGATAAAAATAGGTATAAATAGCAATATTTTGGTATGACCATTTGCTCATATCTAAAAGAATTTTTTAAATATGTATGCTATTGAAGAACAAATCATCGAAATTGAGGAGAAAATTTGGTATTAAAAAACACAAAATCGAAATATTTTTTAATGAAACGAAAAATTTATTTGAACTACATTTTTTATCAAATAATCATAATTAATTTCATCGTACGACTTTTTTTAACCGATGTAAATATTTATAACTATTCTCATGATGAATTTATTTTTTTTAATATATATAACGAATTTGTGTTTACTTTATTTTTCAAGAATTCTAAAGCAATGTATATTTTGAAGTTCGCCAAAAACGCGATCTCGGCATATTTCTGGCAACCTCCATGCTATCAGCTGAACATATCGTTGCTAGCGCCGTCTAGGAAGCGGAAATTACATTTGGTCAATGAATGAGTCACTGAAATGCCACTCAGAAATTGTGTCTCCAGGAGTTAGTTAACATTTGTGGTATTTCTTCCTCCCGCAAGGCTAACTTGGTGATAGGTTGAAAGACGTACGTAGTAAAAGTTGTAATCTCAGTGACTACTACCATTTTTGTGAAGTCCAAGCGGATTGCACGTTTCGAACGTCACAACACTCATTCTTCCCGCCTGTGTTGGAGTTTAAAAATCGATGGAGGTTAATTACTTTAATGGATCAAATATGAGAACATTTTACAGGATAATCTTGTTACATTTTTATACTCAATTTTAACATTTCTCTCTCTGAGTTACAAATTAACTCGTGTAAATAGTAGATACTTTGTCGCGAATTAACCTTACGGAAATCTTACGAGACAATTGAAATATAAATACGAATTTTAACTATAAACCACAAACGAATAAATGATGATTTTTTGAGTGAAAAATTGCGTACACACATATAGGTGCTCTCATTAGTATAAATTTTTTTTAAATTTTAGGGGAAAGATTTTTTTTTGGATGAAATTTTAAATTTTCCCTTTAATTTTTAGGGATATCTAGATTTATAATCAGATTAATTTTTCTGACTGGAAAAAAAAAATGCAAAAGATTATCCAGAAACGCAGAAATGAAAATTTTAAAATGTAATAATTCGTTCTAAGGAGTTCTAACTTCATGAAAACTATTACATTCCCATTAGAATAACATGTGATTTCTTTTAAAATGATTTTTTTTTAAAAAGTAAAATCGGGTTTTTTTAAATTGATGATTTTACTGTACATACAACTGTACATTTTACTTACCAACTCAAAGTTCAACTACTCACGAAAAATGTGACCTCAACAGCCGAGTTGTCATGATCACGAACTCATGAACGAGGGGTCATGAGTTCAAATCCTGATGCCATTAAGTGACTGAATGTTTATTGGCATCGCACTATATACGACAAGAAAGCTATTGGCGACGGACATCGAAATTTTAAACCATGATCAAGTGACGAGGACGACACTTGAGTTGGCACCTCCTTTTTCAAACTACCACATCATGCCAACGTCAACCTCGATAGTTGTGTCACTGAAAACCTAACGTGTAGAGGGGCTGAGGCACATTCAAAGTCCCCCCGTTGGCGGTATACTGTCTCGTTGCTTGACCAAGGTTCAAAATAACGAGATTCGTCGTCAACAGCCTTAGTTTTGCTTAGAATGTGATGTCAAAATAAATTCAAAATATAAAAATTAAAACTCACAAAAAATGAAAATATTCTACAGAATATGTATTTCAAAATATAACGCCTCAATGTTACATATAAAGAAAAAAATCACACTTTTACTTAAAAGTTTGAGGGGGAAAGAGCATAAAGGACACACACACAACTGTGTTCTATTTCGTCTTTATTTAATTCCTTATTCCTTGATTTCAAATTTTTCAAAGTATGTTAAATTTTATTTTCCGTATTGTTTACTTCTGTATTCAAGCCCATTTTAAAAAGTCTTTGAAAAGTCTTTACATTTTTTTAATATTTATTTTCAGGCCCAGGTGTTACCAGATGCTGTATCACCTGCACTACGGAAGTGTTGTTCTCACCTGTTCTACAAGGATGGATCAACTTCTGGTCAATGACGAACTGTTGGAGAATAGCTGGCATACTTGATCTTCAAAACAAGTTTCTGTCGTGTCTTCGTTGACGATGCAACACCTGCAATTTCATCGAAAACGAGATCTTAATAATGTTTATTATTGGAAAGGAAAAGAGTTATCACTTGCACTTAAACCTAATTTGTATTTCAAGCAATTTAGTCTTTATATTAACATTATAAGGACCGTGTCACTTATTTGTGTTTTGTGATATATACATATGTTGTTTCAATATAAAGTTTACTTTTTAGTTGAAGAAACAAATAACTATCTATTAATTTGTGCTGCAACTTTTTGCTTACAAATAAAAGATTTTGTTTTTAATGTCTTAGGAAAATTGAAACAAAAGTATAGTATAAGAAGGAAAACTACTTTTTTTTGCAGTCAACCGATATATAGGTTCTTTTATTTTCTAAGTTAGTGAAATCCAAAATATAACACAAAAATGGGATAAAACTGCTCAGGTTTTCGAATTACTGAGAGATAGATATTTTTATCATGTATTCCTCGTAACATTTGAAATACAGGATGTCCGAAAAGTATGGCTATAATTTCAAATACAGTCGACTCTCGATTATTCGAAGTTGGAAGGACCAATGGATAACTTTGAATTATCAAGAAAGCAGAAAAAAATTCCCAATATACACGAAGAGAAATTTTTTTCTAACGCATTTAAATTTGAAACTATGCAATAAAACAACAACTGTACAAAAGGAAAAATTTTTCAAAGTATTTTAAAAGTACATATTATACAGTAAAAATTCTTTACAAAAGTTAAAAGTCCTGTATTAAAATAATACATTCATACACAATCCTATGCATCTCTACTTCAGAATAGCGGATCATCCTTTCTGAACACATGTGTAGCAAGGCCACGTGTAAACGAAAGATATGGTTGGCTGACAATAGGTGCGGTTGGTTTATTATTCACTTAAAGGAATGAAAAGAATAAAAATGTCTTTTTGCCGGAGAAACCAGAAAACACACATTAAGAAGAATATCAAACACAGATTTTCATCAAAGGGGCTACACGCTGAGACAAAACAATGCAAAACTTGTAAGCTCCAACCTGTTTATTACAGGACTGCACATGATAGTGAGTTTTCGAATTGTCGAGAGTTTTATGAGATAACTTCGAATTATTGCGTGTTTTAGTCGGGCCAGCCACAGATTTTACTTCGAAATATTCAGTGTACCCAAACGTATTGCTTTAGTTCGAAATATCAAGTTTTTCTGGGGCCTGAGCATATACTTCGAATTAGCAAGAGGTTCGTATTATCGTAAGTTTGAATCATCGAGAGTCGACTGTATTAATTACAACAACAACAAAAAGTGATGAGATTTTCCCTTTTGGGTTTGTTATTTTTTTTCCGTAAAGAAAATATCAAAATTTTTATATACATTGCTTTATTGTACGATTTCAATGCGCGCATTAATAGTTGTGTGCAAATATCGAGTTTACGAAATTTTTGGGCACGTTCTATGAAGCATTGTAGCACTAGCCTAGCAAGTTCTGAGTGGGTCCTGTATCAAAATTACTTCGGAACCCTTTTTTAGATATGAGAACCCTGTTAGTTAGACTGTAGTTATACACATATTGGGGTCCCAGTAGCTTAGGGGCTTCGTATCTTTGATACGGTAGTAGCTACGTCCCTGCATTGTAGGGTCAACAATCGGAATGGACGCTGTAATTCGACTTTTCATTTCATTAGTGTTACTCATTGAAGATTGGTAAACAATGTTTTTCACGTATCTTTTCAAGAAGAAGCCCAGAGGTGTTACGTCCAGAAATTTAATTGACCTTCCTTTCCCATTCATTGCCCGAGCAACTTTTTCTCGCTTACCAACTCCGGTGTGGTGGGGCCCCATTTACACTGTTCATGTGTTGCAGATTTAAATTCGATAATTTATGCCACAACTTGCGCTTCTTCTTGTAGTGAAGCTCTTTTGAAACGAAATTGTTGAAAAATTGAGACGGTGCGCCATTTAATTTGCATTTCATGAAACAGAAGTTTTAATCTTTTCATTATAGAACATAAAAACCTTAAGTGAAAATCTTTGTGTTTATTAATTTTCAATTATTTTTTGAAAGTGTAGTCGTGCTTTTAGGACACCCTATATTTTACCCCTTCGATGATTTAATTTCCATTCTTGTGGATGCCGTGGTTAAAACGTCCAAAAAAAAAAACAAAAAAAAATTGTGATTGACCATGGATTAGATTTTTTAGCGTTTAACTTGATAAAGTGTTGAATTTTACTAACGTACATTTGTCTATTATTAACAGTATTATACACTGAGAGCAATGTGATATCTTGTGTATTGCAGCACGCTGACTACTTTAAAATGTTTTATAACTGTATACTGTTTTTATATTATTGATATCGAAGTCCTCTAGAATTAAGCTTTCGATTGTATTGAAAAACGTTCTAATAACCCTAGCTTCCTGATTTAAAAGGGGAAGAATTTCTAAAACGAAAGTATAATTACCTTTTACACACCCATAACTTCCCCACCCGGAATCAACTTCCGTAAAACCGTTTCTTGTAGGTTTCTACCAAAAAAAAGAAACATGCTTACCACATTTCAACTCTGTGGGGGTGGTCATTTTATCCACCCCATTTTTCTGAGTCTATTTCGGCAAAACCACTCTTAAGGCCTTATCACACGTACACGTTTGGTGAAATTTTTGGTCCAATTCGTGCAATTTTTACTCCGTTGCCATAGCAATGGCTTCCAAACAACTTTTTGCCAGTAAGCTGAGAAAGTTGCTCTAAATGAAAGTTGCTTGAAATTCCAGCCAATGAGGTTCGTTCTTCGGCAGCCCTCTATCGTGCAAAAGAATAAAAGTGTAAACAAGATGGCTACATACAAGGATAACAAGATGGCTAGTTTTCTGTCGAGACAAATCAATGATTGGCACGTATGTTATTTTATAGTGGCATATCAACCCAGACTAATCTGAGTCAGTCTACATAGTATAATTTTATATGGTTACAATATTTAACGGCGTATAATATTTTAAACATACTGATGCTCCATTTCTGTTACCCCATAAACAAATGCCCAGCGAATAAAAGAAATAATATTGGATGGTCGTTTTCGAAGCAGAAAAATCAGCGAGTAATGTTTCAATGTGGAGAAAGAGAGTGGCTGACGTCAGAGCATGCATTTTGCTTACGGTAACCCTTCCCCCTCAGATTCGGGGAAAAGTTGGGTGAAAAAAATGCTCTGAAACTTTACGTGTGATACCGCTTTTAGAGATTTCTGCTCAATGAAATAAACATCCCTGCCAAATTTGAAGTCTGTAGGGCTAATAGATAAAAAGGGATTTTTTTAATCTACAGTGGCCCCATAACCGCATATCCCCATTCAATTTTCACTAACTCCGTTATTAGCAGATATCTACTGAACAAAAGAAACATGTTAGCCAAATTTGAAATCTGTAGACCTAATAGTTCAAAAACGGGTCATTTTATTTATAACGTCTCCTTTATCCTTTGCAACCCCCTTTGGGGGTCGGATTTCCGCAAAACCCGTCCACAGCGCTCTACGCTACTAAAAAAATATGCTTTCTAAGTTCCAAGACTGTAGGTCTAACAATTTCGAATACCCCGTGATGTGTGGGTCGTTTTTTATATATAATCTTCGAATGAAATTTTGTGGAGGAGTCAAAACTTTTTCATGTAAGTCTTTATCATCAAATTTCAGAAGTATAAGACTCAATTTTTACCTACTATATTAAAATATTTCTCATATTCTGCTCTTAGCTGTATAATGATGTGATATTTTTTTTTTTCTATTTTTTTTTTTTTTTTTTTTTTTTTTTTTTTTTTTTTTTTTTTTTTTTTTTTTTTTTTTTTTTTTTTTTTTTTTTTTTTTTTTTTTTTTTTTTTTTTTTTTTTTATCTAGAGGAAGCATTACTGAATATTTAATAATTTAAAAGCTCTATGCTTAGAAAACTGTTTCGATGGAATAGAACAAGTTATTAGGTGACGACGTGCTTCACTTCAGTTATTACCTTTCTCTGTGTATAAGAAATTTTCAAAGAAATTTGAGGACACAAACTTTTATAAGATCGATATATACACGTATTGATTCATATTTCCTTTTATAAAATATTTTTAACACGTCCCAAGAGAAAATACATTCTCAATATATATTTTGGAAGGTATTTATTCTGTAATTTTGTCACGTTTCACAGTAAATTTCAAAATACTAAAAATCTATATATAACTTTTGTTGAGAATGTTTTTATTTCTTTTTAAAAATTGCCACGACAAATAAATTTTACTTTTTCGGAAGGAAATCCTCTTATGTAAGAAATATATTTCCAAGAAGTTTTGAAGAGTTTTTGATTCTTTTCGTTTCTTGATTTTTCTTTTTAAAAATATTAAGCAAAACCAATTGAAATTTTTACACTTTATAAGGAAATCAAAAGATATAAAACTTTTTACATTTCGTACAATTTATTTCCTTAACTATTTATAGGATTAAAAAAATTAGAAATGTTCATTTTAAAAATAAATTTAATAGAAATGGCATTTTTATCCGGCAGAACAGAACGTCGTTACCTTCGGATATGAAGCCGAGTAACTTAAACTAGATCGGAAGTTGTTACTGGCTTATATCGATGATACCGCTACACACTCCTTCACTAGTGAGTCGGTGGATAGGCGAACGAACGATATAGTTGTTATGGCGAGCATGAGCAGTTGTTGCCGTTTATTAGAGGAGTTGCGTCAAGTGAGTCTGACGATTTTGCTGCGTCATGTGAGTTTGCTGCGCTTTTTGCGGATAGATGGCGCCACGACAGATCAGAAGAGGTTGCCTTTTTTTCTGAATTCAGCCAGGGTCACCAATGAAGTGTCTCTCTTATCCGGCAGGACAGAACCGGTTACCTTCGGATCTGAAGGCGAGTAACTTAACCACTAGACCAAAATGATAATCTTAGTCCGAATGTTATTACTGGCTTATATAGATGATACCGCTACATTAATATTCTGATGTGTTAAGCATTTATTTACTGGATTAAAAATATTGTGAATACTTTTTTTGAACTTTGTCAACATAAAATCAGTTGATAGGCTCTGAAATTGATCTATAGCAGGGATGGCGAACCAGTGGCTCGCGTGCCAATGATGGCAAGCGACACAATATTTTGGCACGCCAGTGATCAAAATGATTTGCATTTCCATTCAAAATTTCAAAGTTCACTATGAAGAAACGAACAAACGCCAATGATCGGGAGGCGAGAAGCATACTCGTTCGTTATTGTCTTGCCTTAGATACGTCGTAGCTTTGCTTATGAGGTAAAGTTTGTCTACGCATAGCATAGTCAATTTCATTGACGCAATTATATTTTTAAGTTTATCTGTGTTATATATATACTTTGTAACTGTTATATTTAACATGGCTAGTCCAGCAAAAGAGCAAAAAGTGCAAGATAGTAAGTGTAACAGAGAATTTCAAAGTTGGTGGACCGAGAGAGAAATATGGTATTATTAGTAAAGGCGACAAAGCGGTGTGTGTTTTATGTTCTGGAATAGTGATATGCAGAACATTGTCTGTAAAACGGTATTTTGAAACAAATCACAAACCCTCTTGTCAAAAAAAGTGAACCACTGCAAAAATAATTAATTGTGCTTAGAAACCATTTGGTAGATGACTCAAATTCAGCATGTATTCTACAAAAAGTAACATTTTACAATCCTAATATATCAGTTATTAGTCATCCAATCTACAACAGATGTCACACTAATGTTACTTTAATTTTAATTACATGTATATCTAAAACATTTATAACTATACACTGCAAAAGATATTTTTTCGTAATAGTATTGTGTTAATGGTATTTAGTTTTATTATTTTCCCAAAATTTTATTTGACGGCACGTGTATACCTCAATAAACACTTCTTTAGAAAAAAATGGCACGTTGATCCATAAAGGTTCGCCAGCCTTAGTCTATAGGCATCAAATAATTGGGATTTCCCTTTAAGTGGAAAAAAAAAGCAATACTTTCAAAATTAAAAATTTATTTGATGTCAATGTATAGCTACTGCCCACAATGAATCGCGTAATAAAATAAATATTTAAATATGAAAGGGTTAAATTAATGTGACGTCATTACGTACATGACAATGGCAACCACGTGTAAAAATCCAGCCAATCAGTTCAAAAACTCATGTGACGTCATAGTTGCACGATAAAAACAATCATGTATTTTCATCTAATCAGTTCATTCGCTTCTATGACGCCAACTTTTGCCCTTGGTAGAAACTTTCTCTTAAAAAGTGCATATTTGTCAACAATAATTACGCACGTAGGTATACAAAATGCATTTTATTTAAAAGTACGTGTATAAAATAAGTTTCTTTTTAGATTTTGAAATCTTTTAAATGAAATTTTTTTTATAACATTTGAACATTTTTACACACTTATGAAATTTGAAATTTTATCCAAGTTTTACAAATAGAATAGCAAGTATAATTAGTTTAATGTCTGTTTTGAATTCAAGGGAGAAAACGTGTTTGTCTTTATCATGTGACCTTCGTGAATTGAGCCCATTGGAATATATAATTGAAATTTTCAACATTTAACCTGAAAAAATCATCTGTTAAATTAATCAAATTTAAAAAAATTTAACTGTGTACGATTAAAAATGATGCCAGAAATTAATTTCTGTGAAACTTTAACAATGAACCCTACCCGGAGTTCAAAATCGCGAGGTTCTTCGACAACAGCTCCTCAGCTGCTCCGAACTCCACCGTTAATAATAATTTAAAAAAAACTTATTTATTTATAATTTGTTGCAAATAATATAGGTTTTATAAATAAAAGTGCTTATAACTCTCGAAACTCTTTAATGGACCGGAAAGCAAAAATAAGCTAAATCAATTTCAGACCATTAAACAAACAAATAATTAACTAACAAACTAACAAATAACTTTATTTACTTTCATTTAATATTCCATCTATTCTCTAAATAATAAACATATTTTATTATATGGTGAAAATAAGGAATATATTCTGCGTATATTATAAAAGATACCTTCCACTAATATCCATGAAATAAAAGTACCTTTAAAAAAATGAATAAAAAAAACCACAAACGACATTTTAGACGAAATTCATTTAGTTCCATGCATTTATTCAATTGCCTTTCCTTTTTAAATGAATGGCAACCGTTTAATCCAATCGTTTGGTTATCGTTAAATTGCAAAATGGCAATTTAGTGCTGATTGAATTTCGGAAACGTTTTAGAATTTCAAAGGAAAGGAAAGAAATTGTATATTTTATACTCCACTTACTTTAAGAAACCTTGTTTTTCTTTTAAATTACCCAAGTCAATTTTTGTCCTTTTTATTATCCAGCCCATTTGTTTGGTTTTCTATCTGGATTTTCTCATTTGCATCCATTTTAACATCCATGCAATTAAGTATAAAGCTATTTTTATAAAAATATTCCTGTCTCATGTTTTTGAAATTCTTTTTGTTGCTTTTACTATTATTAATAGTACAGTACAGTTAATATTAATTAAATTTGAGGATTTATTTCCTTCTTATGTATTTAATAATATATGTGTATTTTCAAATGGGGCAAATTCATGTGTCATAGTTCCAACATAATTGGAATCACATGTTTTCAGTCAAGTAGTTCATAAATTATAATGACGTCATGATCATATTATAAAGGCAATCACGTGTGTACAGCCAATCAGTGCACGCACTTCGCTGTTGCCAGCTTTTGATTTTTACTGAAACTTTCTAATAAAAAGTTCATATTTGTCAACAATATTAACTCACATAGGTAAGTAAAAAATTATTTAGACACGTATAATATAGGAATTCTCTTTAAACTTTGGAAAATGTTTTGAAGAATCTTACTACTTGAACATCTTTACTCAACTATTAAATTTGAAATTTTATCTAAATTTTACATGTAGAACAACAAATACAGGTTTATTGAATTTTGAATTCAATGGGGAACACGTGACTGCATTTATCATGTGATTGTCATGAATTCAGCCTATTGCCAACTTAATGCAATGTTTACTTTTTTTTTATGTTAAAAATATATGAGGTATATATTTAATAACATTCTTTAAATTTAAATTTTATTTTATATGTCTCCCCAAATAAATTTAAATAACTTTACTGAATAAAAGGTTAAGCAATAATATTAAATTAATATGAAAACTCTCAGATACATTTAAACTGTTTTTTATTATAAAAAAATTAAATAAAATCTAATATATATTTATTTATATTTTGTTAAAATAGCGTCGCAGTTGGTATATTTATAAGTTTTTCTTTACAAATCCAAAATTTATTTAACGATAACAACAACCAGATACATCAAACATGACTTTGAGTAAATTTGGGCATTTAAAAAGAAACTTTTGTTTTTATAAAAATTTTCTTTACTCATCTGGTTTTTATGGAAACTCGGATACAATTCTTTCAAAACTAAATATAAAACCAACTTAAAAAAATTATATCAATTTTAATATCAAAATAGCATAAAAACGCTTGAACAAATTCGATTGAGAGAATTTTGTGTAACGGAAGAAAAACAACAGATAAATTTAGAAAAAATAAGCTTCTCAACAAACGAGATTTTTAGATTTGACGTTTCCTAATTTGAGTCGACAACTAAGTTTGCGTCAAATTGAAAATATATGTTAACACTTATACTGTTACAAAAAAGAAAATAACAACCAAGCTCAATACCTAGAAATTCATTTTAAAACTAAAAATATTTTATTCTACTACCATGATAATAAAACACCCACCATTATGTCGTTTACATTCCCCCCCCCCCCCTCCTTTTTTTCAGCTATAAAACTAAAAGTTTGGAAGCTTTTGTGGAAATTTTTTTCTTAGATGTATTTCTTTTGTTGTCGATGTTCCGCTCGAGTGGTTTTATTTGAGTCGCTTTACCGATTTAAACTCTCTCCAAAAACTACTCGTGCGTAGAATGGTTGCATATCGAACTCTGAAGTCGTCCTCTTGACCTTCATTTGGCGTCACTTTGTCAAAGGGTGTCTCATCTCATGGCATTAGAATATTAAAAAGAAAGAACAAAATATTTATTCTATGAATATTCTTTTTTTAAAAGTAAAATGAACTCAAAATGAGGAAAATTGGGTCGTTTTTAATATTTTTGTTATAAAAATGTAGTTTTAATAAATCGTTTGCACATACCTATTAAATGTTTCATTTTTATATTAAGATTATTTTTACCGACTGATAATGAACAGAGTATGAATTCGGAATGTTTTTTTTTTTTTTTTTCAAATAGAAAATGGCTCTACGATTATTATGATAATCTTATTCTATTTTTTTTTATTTCGGTATCTGATTACATTCAGAACCGTGTGATTTTGCAAAATCATAATATATATTGATATTTAGTGTCATTTGAATTAGAATATAAAATTGTCTTATAAGAATATTATTACGATAAAAAATTGTTTAAATGCAATTTTTTGGCAAAAATTGGCATATTTCTTAAAATTGTTCCCTTTTATGGAAAATACTTCTTTTTAATAAAAATATTTTTCCCGTGTATAGCTAAGTCTTCTCTACAAAGCTTGAACTAGGATTTTTGAAATATATAATTTAGAAGTGGAATTATTCATATTTTAATACAACAGAATACAGAAATTTTTATACAAAACACCGGTTATTATTTCGATTGATAGTAACTCGAAAAATAATGTGAATGTTTTTCAAAAATCCTAAAATTCTTCAATATTTTTTAACAAAAATACTTATATTACTGTTTTTTTGTTGTTGTTATTGTTACATTAAAAATATACTTGTGAAAAACACAAGATTGATATTCTCAAAATCCTTCTTTTGTTTGCCTAATATGTATGCGTCAAGTATACTATTCTAAAATTGGAATGACTTATAGAAAAGTAAATTGCTTTTATAATTACAAAAAAAAATGACAGTGTTTCTTCTTGAAGTAATTAAGATGCTTAAATGGAAATGTGAAAAAAATTATAATTGTGAAAAAATTTTATTACATAAATAAATTTATGAATATGATTTTTGAAGTGTGGTAGGATTGTGTTTGTATTTTAAATCACCCCATTCGATGTATCACATCCTAACCCTTTTAATACAGAATCATGTCGTATTAGCTATTTACCGAAAAACATTCAAAAGTATAAGAGATAGGATTAAGTGAAATTTATAAAATGTAGAAGTAAAATTAAAAACAATAACGCGCAACTTGAAGTTCTGGTGTTTATAATGTATAAAGAATTTAGAACATTTGATTTCGAAAATTTACCTGCCTTTTTTATATAAATTATACTTCCGCTCTCTCCACTTTTTTTCCTTCCTCACTACTAAATGTGAGGAATTTTCGAAATATATCCTAGTTTCATTAATTAAAAATATTCTTATTCAGACATCACGTTCTTAAATTAATCTTCTTCAGGCAGCAACATAATTTATCGCAACGATTCTGGTACTGCCGGAAGTATTGCTGGAACCACTCTCTTGGGATAGCGTTCAGCTAGTCCGCCCCATTTTTCTTAATATCTCTCTGATATGTGGTCTCTTTTTTTCTCCTCGAGTTTTTCTGACCCCTTGAAATCTCTAAGCTTTACCTGCAATTTAATGTAGTATCACTGTTCAAGCAAGTTTTTTTATTCAAAATTTGACACTGCACTAATCTACACTTCTTCACTCTTTGGCGGTCTACCAGGGACTGACAGCTTTTGGAGGCAGGAAAAAAATCCACATAGGCGCATTCCTGTCACCGACTTTCGAGCACGAAATCCGTCCTTTTCTCTTGCGTTATTTCTTTGCGCACGAAAAGATATTGTGGGGTATATTTTTGAACAAACCTCGTATATTAATTGGTTCTTAATTGCTTATAGCGAGGTATATCGTTTTTGAGGCTTTTTGGTAGTTGCAGGTTCGTTTTCTGTAGTCAATAGATTCATGTCAAATAATAACTCACAATTTAAGTTAACAATAACAAAACCTTTAATAATCTATAAATTACAAAATGTTAGATTGGTTCAGTGCTGGTTATACAGCCAGGCACTCGCTTCAAAGGGGTTCATACATCTAAAAAGTGTAAACACTTGAAATAAAAACAAGGGGGGGGGGGTACAACAATTTTCTGGCGTGAATAATCATCGCCAAGGGGTCGATGAACTGGGGTTTCAACATATCGTAAATAGATTTTTAAGACAGACTTCAAGATTTATACTGATTAGTTTTTTTTGGCGATAGGTGTATGGTCAAACTAGAAACAAGGAGAAATTACTGATGGCAGGCTTCGCAATTTTGAACAACATTGAACTTCAGTACAGGAACCTGAATTGGCACCCCTACATTCCACATTCACAAGGAAATCAAATGTATATTTAACACACATCAACCCCACTAGACTGTGGTTACTTTAAATACGAGATCTGAATCCTTCTGCTCTCATTTATGAGTTCGTTCCTTTATCGAAATACCCTGATTCACCTGTCAGTGGAAGCTAAGTGATTATGGTCGTGAGATCATAGCCGGTAATAATTCTGTCCGGTCATGGGTTCGAGTCCTGGGACTACTAAATACCTGCCATGTAGAGAGGATATTACACGTTAATTGTTAAATCAAAGTCCTCACTACTACTTGATATAGAAGCTTCGAGAATGCAATTCCAGTTCAGATGTTGTCTCGTCACTTGATCGAGGTTTAATATAGAGCGATATAAAGACTTAATCAATAATTTATTCACACCGTTTGCTCATTTGACCTCTTTCACGTGAATTAAAAAGACGATAACTAATTTTCATAACTTCCTTTACCATGCCACGCGAGGAGCTCGAAAATATGAGTTGCATTTATATAACATGCAGTTGTTTCTATTATCCTACGAAACAGGATTCAATGTAATTTTGAACTGGAAGTGTGGCAGCTAACACGCTGAAGTTATTCTAGAAATATCTATCGGAAAAGCCGGTTGTGTGGCGTAGTTGTTGGTTTGGTGCTGGTCTAGTATGCCTAAGTCAGTGGATTTTCATGATGCAAAAAATCGACATCGCCCATGTCGTATTATTATCCGGCATATAAAAGATCCTTAGAGCACCTGTTTGGCTTGGTGTTCTCGGCAAAATTAAATCCTAGTATAGGTTCGCATCGTCAGAGGTCAGGTGCTCCCCTCTAGCGAGGAAATTGGGCGTCAAAATTACATCTACCTATATTGTGTCGTATTTGAAAGTGATACCAGCTCCCGGAGAATGTACTTGATCTGCAATAGGAAAAAAATCAGTGCCTCCATTTGAAGAAAAAATATCTATCGTATCATCGTATGATAAAAACTCTTTGTGAAACTAATCTAATCTCACTCATAAGAAAAAGTACGAACGCCAAGAATAAAAGTCCCTGTATATTTTTTTATAATCGAGAGAAATAGCCTGAATTATAAGTATTTGATATTTACTATTCATATATATCGACTTTTCGATAATCATAATAATATAATCAAATACGGTAGTAGAAATAAATATAAATTGAACTTTTTTGATCTTAATAATTGCTCTATATAAGTAATTCTAAAGCTCTAAAAAATAGATATAGGCTTGTTGTCTCATATATTTTCAATTTTTTTTTTCAAATATACAATTAAACTATTCAATCTGTCGATGATATTCTTATAAATAGTTTTATGCTTCTCATTCTGTGATAATCAGAGATCATGGTCTCGAACTTGTGGACGGTGTTGTCAGGGTTACGAGCAAAAGTGCCACTGAAAGCCCGCCATGTAGAAGGGCTGATTTCCCTTAATTCTGTACTTTGACGTGCTGCGGTTGTTTGGAGAGAGGGTTTCAGCGCAGGTGTCAGTCTCGCCATTTATCGTGGTTCAAAGTTATGAGGTTCGTCACTAATAGCCCTCGTGTTTCGTCACAATTTCAGCCAATAATTTCAACCAGTAATCAATTGCCGAGTTTTTTTCTTAGTAGTACTCTTGCCTATCGGTTCAATTATTTTTGTGATCCCGATAGTAGATTTATTTTAATTAAATTTAATGTAGCCTAAAATTAGGCAATAATTATCAGACCAGGTTTTCTCTATCTTTTTTCTCCTAATTTTATTTTTGGAACTCTCAATACAATCTGCAGTCAATAGTCAGAAGAGAAATCAGGAATCCCACGTTCTTTACACCATGCTCGTTTTCGTTACAGTTAATAGATTACAAGTATCAAGTTTAAAATACAGAAATATAAATTTAAAGGATAAAGATTATTTAAAATTATAGGGTGTATCAACAATATTTTAAAATGCTACTTTTAAATTTTAATTAATTTATTATTGGTATTCCTGACTGATTTTTTTCCAACTACAAGCCACTATACAGCGTGGACTAGTGCAGCCATCTAGTGAGGAAATTCTTATCTAATACTGTCCTTACAATAGACTTTTTCTCTGTTTTTTTTCTAGATGGAGAGTAATCCCCCCCCCCCAAGAAGAACAAACATTTTCTGTTTCACATTTAACTGTGCTTATACTTTAAGTGAAACAGTATAACACAGTGTTCAATAACTGTGTTAAATTAATTTTTATGCATCATGCTAATTATTTTTATAGTATTTTAATTGTTTGTTTTTGTTTTTAGAATTCTAAGGAAGGATAACTTGGGCCAAATAAACAAAATTTAACTGTAGGTGGGCAGGAAAAAAATAACTATATTCATAGAAACGTAATTTTATTTCGAATAACACATTATAATAAACATAAATAAAAGAACAAAAAAAATCAATGTTTTTGTCCTGACACTTGACATTTCTTTTCTACTATAATCTTTCCTATTTCAGAAAGAAATTTTGATATTTTATTATGTATTACTATGTGCCGATATACTGGCCGTGCCGCAGAAATGTTCGTTATGGGCCGCATATGACCCGCGGGTCACGAGTTTGACATTCCTGCTTTACATTATTTGTTAAATTTGTTAACAAATTATAATTGAGTTAAAACAAAACACGCGAATCATGTTTACTAATATATATTTCTCAGCTTTCTATTGGGATTATCTGATTTTTGATGACCAAAACTTTTTATTTTGTAACAGCCAAACGCAAGAAAACGTGATCTTGAACAAACATGTGTGTCATTTGTATAAAAAATTCTCAAGTTACAACCAAATGGCCGATTTTCTTCAGTTATTCGAAATTGATACCAAAGTAAAATATAGATGGCAGCACAAGTAGTTTAAAACTCGCAATAACTTTAAAAAAAAAAAGATAGCTGTCTGTTATAAACGCAGCACTTTTCATGACTTCCTAAGAAACAAAAAATTAAACAAATAAACCCAAAAGTAAAATAAAATTTGTTCACTTATTGTGAAAATTTTGACAAAATTTTTTAAAAAAAATATTAAAAGAGATTTTTGAAAATTTTTATTTATTTAAAGTTGTAGCAAAATGAGATGTACATAGAAGAATAATATTGTAGTCAACTTTTGTTAATAATATTTTCGAGATCGTTCTTGATCAGAGTGGCACACATTTGGTGGATGGGAAGGGACCCCCAAGCCTTTGATTTTTTTTTCTCGATTGATTATAATCCAATGTATAAAGTACATAAAATTTAATTAAGTATATGTTATTAAAATTAATTTAATTAATTACTGTTTATTATTCCTTCAATAATTAGTTTTTTACTGTTTTTTGTTCCCGAAAATTGATAAAATCAAAAGAATATGTTGGGCGGCATATTGGAGCATGATGTGAGAATAGTAGACTTTCGACCCCCCTTGAAAAATTCCTGTGTGCGCTACTGTTGTAAGCACTTTATTATTCTAAGTTTGTAGCTTTACATTGTTACTGCTCGGCTATGTCCAAGCTGTGCGGGTGAAAACCTATTGTCAGTTTGAGGACCCAGCTCTGGCGTCATTTCCCGACTTAACGATCCCCTTCAAAACCGTCCGATAACAAAATTAAAACTAAACTCAGTGGTGCAACAGCCCATGAGGGCCAAAGCAGCCCTACTGTGCCCATCTCAGTGTACGTGACCTAGGGCACTGAGGTGCATGAGCTGATGTCTCGGCCAGGTGGTCAGTTTGATGTGAAATCCCCACTGTTTAGTTCCCTAGCAAGCTCGGTCAATCAGAATTTTTTGTTTCTTCTTAGAGTCTCCTTAGCATCTCAAGAGAGACTCTTGAGTCTCTAAGGTGATTTACAGACACTAGAGATACATTTCTACAAGCTTCAACACTCTACGACACTCCAATACACTTTCTCTCACACTTTCTGTGACCTACCAATTCTCATATCTACGAGCATTCCAATGTCGTCTTAACGCCGCCTTCTTCAGGAGTAATCCTGCTTTAACAGCAACCACCTTAACAGCCCTATACCTTAGTAGAACCATGGTAACAATAACCAGCGTCGCAGCAGCAAAAAATGATGTTCGACAGCACAGTAATCTTCGTGTTACGTCTGGTACGTCGTAAAGAAAATAACCGATCACAATTTTGAGACCAGAGGATCAAAGAGTTCGATTGACTGATTGTTCATTAATATTGAAATCCGAAATAACGCAAGCACTATTGGCTACGGATCTTGTAATTTTGAATCTCATTCAAGTTGCGAAATTAACACCTGAGTTGGCACCCAACTCTTTAAACTTCCACATCATGCAGATGGGATGATTTTTCTAGGACAGAATTTAATGCTCATCAACTGCTCTACAAGATGGGTCCTTAAGGACACCAGGACACGAACCGATGATCCAAAAGACAGAGACGTCTAAAGGCAGAGGACAACTGGGCCCGGGTCCAGGGCCTCGTTTCGTTCTCGACTCAATCTTAATAAGGTCATGATCCGGATAATTTTAATCATCAAATATTTTCCTGTACATATTCCCCAAAAAACAGTGAATTTCAAACTGCATGTTAGCTGGAAAAAGTAGAAATTTTGTATTATTATGTGGCAAACGTTGTCCATGTCTAGCCTTATACCATAAACAATCATTCAACTCGTTTAGTCAAAATGTGACCATCGGTCGAGCCGGTTTGTGTTTAGGTTTGCGAGATTGTGAGTCGTGCATATTTCTTTTAAATTACCATTTGTATGAGTATTTAACAGAGCATGTACATGCTGTCTACTTTTAAAGAACTATGGTAAGGCCTACTTTTGCATAGGGGCACAGGGTATAAAAATTTTTGATTTCTCTGGACCTAGAGCCTCAAAAAGTCTCAAGACGTTTCTGTCGACAGATACAACATCGAACAGGACTTTGCGATTACAATCACTCGGCTTCTTTGGCCTTTTTATGGAATTTGAAACTGGATACGTGAAATTGAGGATTACACAGAACATTAAATTTTATTGCTTTTTAAATTTTTCAGATAATTTGATGTGGAAGTTTCGAGAGTCAGATGCATTATATGGAGCCATCTTAACATGCGATTTGAGCTCAAAATAAATAATTTTATTATTTACGATCGAATTAAGATTAAAGTGAAGCTTTTAGAGCAAATTTAAAAATATAATTCATTTCTAAGAAATGCTTTAATGAGAACAATCGTAGTTATTGCGAAAGGCAACTCTAGGAACAGGCAGGGCGTGCTAACGATTGATTCGTCAAAGTCGGCGATAAGAACAATTAAAAAACATGTTCTGTTCTTGGAAGCATTGCCATCGTATATTATAAGAAATCGATCTCAATTTTGAGAATAAAACAATTAAGGATAAACATCTGATGAAAATCGCTGAATAATTAAAGTGAAATAAATCTTTTGTTTTTAAATCTTCATTAGTACCTGAATTATTTAACTTCTGGGAAAGGAAACTTCCTCGAATTTAGCCATTTCGAAAATGTGACTTTTTTTTTTACTTTAACGTTATTTTAATATTTTTACTGTTATTTCTCTGAAAGAATATTTGCCCATTTGCAAAAGCTAATAACAACTTCGGTTTCAAATGATTTGGAATCTTTAAGCTCCTGAAATTATTCTTAGATTTGATACATAGCACTCGATGTTTTATTTATTTCAATTAAAATTAATCTTTCTTTTTGAAATAAAGATAGATTATTCATTCAATAATAAATGTATAGGAGTAACCTTGTCAACCGACTTGGTGCCAAACTTACACCCCCCCCCCCCAAAGTCGCTAAATTTAAGAACAAAAATAGATATATCTGGAAAAATTCAGAAAGATTTTGAATGATTACCTCATGAGTAACTTCCAGAAGCCACTAGAAGGCCACTCCCCGGCCTACACTCTCAATAAGCCTATACATTCAAACAATAATGTAACCAGATTTGTATTGATGTGTAAACTTTCAATTTATTTTATTGTGGAATTTACGCGTGTTAACTTTTCCTATTGTTGCGATCATTCCATAATACACTTTGTCATAAAAAATATATGCGCGCAGAAGGAAACGAAATACTATTACGAAACTTGACATGTATGTAGTGTATGAGAAGACAATCAAATGATTACAAATGTAGAACAGGTTGTTTGATTCAGAAGATATGGCTTGAAAAGTTACAAGTCAATAAGTAGTAAACCCACCTCTGGTAGCTATACAAGCCGAAACATGGTGTGGCATTGAATCGTGAGGTCACCTATGACCTCCTGTAGAAGATCATGCCATAATCTTTGCAACTGGGCAGTTTTTCACTAGTATTCCGGGAAGGGAGCTGTTATCTTCCAAGCACGTCCCAGGCGCAATCTATTGGCAAGATGTTTGGTGACATGGAAGGCCACTTGAGTGTTTTATATCCTTGTAGACGTTGTTGAGAGAGTCGCGCAGTTTGTGGAAAAGTGCTGTCTTTCTGATAACAAGTGCCTGGGCGACTTGAAAGCATAGGAAGTATAACTGGTGTTAAAATTTCGTTCATGTAACTTTGAGTAACTACGGTAGCCTAGTGGTCAAGGTAACGGACTCCTGGTCGGCGTGTCATGAGTTCGAGCCCTGTACCACTGAAGACCCGCCATGCAGGATGGCGATACCAAAAAATCTGCTCAATCTCAGATTCTTCCCTTTGGTGGGGTGTGGAAGTTAAGAGAGAAGTGTGCCAACTCAGGTGTCGTCCTCGTCTCTTGACAATGGTTCAGTTACGAGGTTCGTTGGTAAAAGCCTTCAAGTAGCTGAGTAGTGTGACGTCACTCATTCACGCAACTGCGCATCGTCAAAGTGCGTTGAAGGACGACTAGAAGTGATCGTATGTCCCGACAAATCGCTCCCCACATTGTCACACCTTATATAATATGCGTATGCCTCTTGACAACAAATGATGGATTGGTCCAGTGGCCTGACCGCCTCCACAAGCTTATGCGTTGGTCATCAGCATTGAGATCGAAGGATTCGCTGAAGATCACACACTTCCAGTCGGTCACACTCCACCTGTCCCGAAGTCGACTAAAATCCAATCGATAATGCGACATGCTGTGGGTACAGCGTCTAGAAATGGTTTCCATTAATACCACTGGATGTCTGGAAGGTGGCTAATGGCGTCTAATCGATTCTTGCGACTTTGCTAGTGAAAACGTAGCTGCTCTTTTAATAGCGTGATCATCGTGCGCATTTATGTTCCTGCCACGTACTGACCCTCCGCGATGGTAGACTCTTCCTTCCTTGATCCATTGTTGCCAATACCAAGCAACTACCACATAGCTTCGACCGAGGGGGCGGTCGATACGCTTGTTCGACCAACCTGCTTCTATGAGGTTTACTGTACGTCCCCTCTCAAAGTCCGACAATTGTTCGTACTGTCACCGGTTATGTCTCCGATGCTTCTCCAGTCGCAATACCGTCCATCCAAGTCGACAGATTTATTTGAATAACACTATGGTAATCTCTATAGTATGAACAATCGTGCTTTTAAGCTATGCCAGCTGCGCATAGAGGGCTTATCCTTGTCTCATTGGCGTCGAAATTTTAATCATTTGCATATCTCTTACCAGACTCACTGCCCATCCGGAATAGTGGTTAGTGACGCTGACTACTGTGTCGTAGGGCCTGGGTTCGAATCCCGGAGAAGACATGGATGTTTGTAAATGTATAGTGTCTTTGCGGCAGGGGGGTACTTTAAATAGCCGTCGAACTGCAAGTCCTCTCGTGAGGTTGGTGGAAGGGGAAGAGAGGTGGGAGGCCTCTGACCCTCCTCTAGGGTGTTCTCCCTCAAAATTGGGGTGGAACCGAGCTAAATCGTACTTCAAGATTGAGTAGCCTTGAGCACCTGAATGGTGCTCAAGGCTACGGTCAACGACTGGCGTACATCTAGCCCCTTGCAATGATGAATTTCGGGGGTCTGAATCTGACGCAGTCGAGATCAGGTGGCATAACAAACAACAACAACTTACCAGACTACATTTCTGCCAAGTTTCGTGATAGTAGTTCGATTTCTTCTGCGTGGGTATATTTTTTTGTGACAGAGTGTAAATTGTGCGATATATTCCGAAAGAATCTGTTTGGTAGTTAAGTATACCTTTTTTGCATTTAAAAGACGACCCATTAGCTATATACGAGTATTTGTGAATTAGCGTGTATGAGCATGTATAAGCGTTTTGGTTCTGATGTAATTTCCATTGATGATTCTGATGTAATTTCCATTCGAGAGTGGATCCCAACTCAGGCGTCATCCTCTTTGCTTGACAATGGTACTAAATTACGTTGTCCGTCCTTGATAGCCTAGTGTTACTTCGTAGTGTGGGATGGATAAACAATAAATTAACTGGATTGAGCTTCAAGATATTAAAGTTTTAAATAACTTGATTGAATGTTTCAATTCTGAAACTAAAGAGACTTTATTAAACTAAAGGAACTTATTGTTCCTATGTCAGTTTCACAAAAACAAGTTTCACTTTTGTAGAAAAACTATTGTTTTGTATCATCTAAAAGTTCCATGCTTAATGTAATCTTCAGTGAAAAGGAAAAATAAATGAGAGATAAGCACGTATGAGACTGAACAAGAATAAGGCATCTTTTTTTCTAACAATTTGAATGGTTACAAACTTAAATACCATGTTAAAAATTTTAGGTTCTTACTACCACCCGTTACTGTTACAAAAGTTCACTTAACAATATTACAGTTAAATACCTTTAACACGAAAACGCTTAACCCTTTATCTACCACATTATGATTTACTGCAATTTTTTTTTCAAGCAATATTTTTTTTGAATCACTACATTGAAAATTAAGAGATATACATAAACAAAATACTCAACTTTGGGAAATTTAATCCATTAGAGCTAATTCATTAATTAAAGATATTCAACTATAAAATTAATTATATACACTGTTCACTTAAAATAAATAGTCAAATCGTTTCTAAGGTCTTCATTAACATACAGAAAAAAAATAAGACCCCCTTTTGACATTAACTACTTTTTCGGAACCAAAATGACAATCTTCGCCATCCGATCAAAATGTCAGCTGAAAACGCAATTTCTGCTATAAAACTATTCACTTTCCCCGCTTAAATACTCATCATAGAAGAGAACCCGTGTTTCCATATATCTTGGAAGAGAGGATTTAAAAGAATATTCCTACTAATTATTGTCAGAGTATTCTTAAAAATGGTTATTCTATGTAACTTCAAAATGAGTGGTACTTATAAGTACCGTCGGTAGATAAAGGGTTAAGACGAAATATCTTTAACAAGAAATAATATAACAATCCCATCAAACTTCAAAGAATTTCATGCATTTTTTAACATGAAATGAAAATTGCTTAACACGAAAAGATTTTCCTTCTGGAGCAGATATCTGATTAAATTTTTGAGAACTTTTCTGGTTTATTGGACTGTTTTACTGTATCATTGGAAGAATTCATTGTAGTAGATGATGATAATGTGTGTACAGCCACAATTATAACCCATTAAGTCATTTTAGAGATTGTTCAAAGCTCGAAAAATATTATTGATGCAGATTCCGACGATGAAAATATGATGAATAACGCCACTCCTGTTCCCACGTCCTCCGAAATGAGGAACATCCTAGTTGTCATGGTAACAGACTCGTGGTCTCCGTGTCATGAGTTCGAGCCTGGTACCGCTGAAGATCTTCCGTGTAGGGGAGAGATGCACGTTAAATCTATCGAGAGCTCAAACGTCCTCCCGTTGGTGTGGTTTTTAGGATAGAGGAGTGCCAGCTCAGGTGTCGAGCATGGTTCAAAATAACGAGGTCCTTCGCCAAAAGTCCTCGAGTAGCTGACGTTAATATTCACTCACTCTAAAGAAAAACATCAAAATATTTTCCAAAAACTCAATAAATGTTTTATTTTTCAAAAAATTTAAAAATTCTGTATTAAATTTTTTAAAGTTTTTGTTAATGTTTTTGTTTCATTGATTTTCATTAAATATATGCAAAAATACATACCTATGTAAATTAAATACGCTCTAATAAATAAAAATTTGGTGACTTTTTTTTTCTTTTGCAATTTCCTATAACATGGAAAAAATATTTCAGTCCCTTCTCAGAGTTTCGTGTTCGGCGATTATCTCTGTATTTTCTTTTCAATCAGTTAGGATATGAAATTAAACAGTTTCGTTGAGTTGGGATGACTTTACCTATTACAATCTTAAAACGCGCGTTTCATTAATTCGTTAAAAAAATACTCTACGAAACACGGGATGAAAAAAAAGAATCCAGAAATGAACACTAAAAGGCGAACAAAATACAGCAGTCAAGTAATGACTATGATATCTTAGTATTTCCGCTAAGAATTGGCGAAGAAAGGTTTAAATGTATGTAAATGCGTGGACGTGTGAAGATTACCATAAGTAAGAAAAGAGAGGAAAGTGAATAAAAATTTAAACTCTTAATCTTTTACAGTTAGTTTTCATTGCTCAGTACCAGAATATAAATTCATTAATTTGACTTTTTTAAAAATTTGTCCTTGAAATAAATTAACTTGATGAAATGCCACGTAAAGAATGAAAAAACATATTTTTTAAGTACAGTTATCTTGATTTCAGATACCTAATCAGACGCAATAAATAACATATATCTTTTTTCTTTAAAAATTAATTTAATTTAGTTTTTATACATCTTACTGTGCTTGTGAATGCTGATTATAAATGAAGTACTAAGTAAACAAACCAACAAACAAATGACTCATAAGTTAATTGCATTAATTTACCGTTAGTTTCAAACGATGCGAGGAATACGAAACGAGGTTCATTTTCCTCAATAACACAATTTTTATAGGACTTTTTTTTAATGGAATATTATGAAATTGCGGTTTTGACATTGAAATGTATCGGAACTATCTCAAAATCAATGAGAATTAATTTTAGCTCGCATTTTCCGTTAGTAAACTGTCCTTCAAATATTTATGATTAATGGTTATGTTAGTAGTCTCTTTCTATATATAAACATATCAATATTTTACTTCTTTAATTATTTTTTTTCTTTAAATTAGTGCTTTTTCACATTCCTTTTTTTGGTGAACTTTTAATTTGTTGTTTTAATTCGAACTTTTAATTTGCGGTTTGCTAATTTAGTCACATAGATGTACGGATTTCAAAGGTAGTGTTATCCATAGTATCAAATAAAACAACTTGATTACAAGAGAAAAAATGCATGAAAATTACCTATTTACTCGAATCTAAGCCGCACCCCAAATTCTCACAATGTTTTCGTGAAAAAACGTTACCTTCGATTCTAAGTCGCACCTCCAATTCCCTACACGTTTTTGAGAAAAAATTTTAAAAAAATGTTGTTCTCATTGATATCCGATTCATAAATTTAAGAAAAATTGATAAGAATTAATAAGGAGTTAATTATTTGTTTATTTTACCATTATTAAACCCTTTAAGTTCAGCGGGTGTGTATACACGTCCTGCAAAGCTGGTGCCATTAGTGCCCCGGTCGTGTATACTCGTCCTTCCGAAGGAGGACTTTTTGTATTGCGCTGCTCTGTTTAATACTAGTCCCATGGCTTTGGAATACAACAACATGACATTGATAATGCTTCTAAAGAATTTACTTATTTTGGAGAAGAAGTAGGGAAGAAATTGAGGAGGTGTATTCCAGGAACGCGATAAAAATCACAGCTAAGCAGGGTTTTTGTTGTTGTTGTTTTTCGTTTGAGTGTGCTCTTTTCTTCAATTGCAGTCATTTTGACTTACCGTGTGAAAAAGGAACTTTTTAATTTTTTGTACGATTGCACTGAATGTAATACTGGTTTATGTTTTCAACCATGTTTCGGGATATATCACAAAACAGATAAGTTATAATTTTTTTTTATTATATTGTGATTTTAGGTATTAATTTTTTTATTTTCCTTTTATTATTTCATCCTTTTCTTTCTTTTTAAAGTGAAAGTCAACAATTTTTTGATGGAAAAACATACCTTTTATTTTCCCAATAAAGCGCGTAACACTCGCCTGTGGGAAAAACGGTAGCAGGAGGGGGAGGGGGGATTTCATAAGTTGTCCTTGACAGTTAAGGGATCAAAACTTTCAAATACATACACGAACTTGAAATTACGCTAACCGTCAATATCATGTTATGAAAATGATTCGTCACTCCCATCGTCACAGCTGACTTTGGAATTGGCGATGGAGTCGCCATTTTCCCACACTATATGTCGCAAGCCACACAATGCATTTATTATGCATTATTTTTTAAGAGAATAGATTATCAAAGAATGTAAAAGAAACATATTAAAGATTGATAAGCCTTTACAAGCAAAAATTATATCCATCCATGTCAAATTTTCAGCAGCCGCTGCTCTGCTTCCATGTTTTTCTGTATATAAAATTGCTTCCCTGTTCATACTTACGTCATAGTGAACCCGTCTTGCTGCTATTCGGACACTTCTGATATTTAGGTGATTACAAGACAGCGTATACAAAAAAAATTGGCAGTTTTTGAGACTGCCGATAGAAGTGAAAACTTAGAACTTTTAGTATTAAAATTTGAAATTTCATAATGTTTGAATTAAAATTATCAACATCAATCTGGTTTTCACATCTATTGACACTCCGAGCAACAACTAAATGCATGTTTATATGGTTTTTTATTATTCAAATAAATTACGGGCTGTACAAGATCATGACAAAATATAAACACAATTCAATTGAAATAACAATTAATATACAATCATATTATTTATGGATAGTATTTGTATTTACTAAAATTTCAATGTACTTCAGTTTTAACATTATTTTAATTGTTTGCATCATTGTCATCCTTAATTTCTACAATATTTACAATTTTGTACTTTCAATTATTTCATTTTGTTCTAAAAAAGATACAATAGGCTTATGGTAACTAAAGTAAGAAAGGAAAATGTTTGATTCAAATTTAACTAAGTATCGCGTAAAAACCGCATCGATCGTCGTTTTATATTTTGTAGTACTGAGTTTTCGATCATTGGACATATTTAAATTGTTTCATTTAGAAATTCAATTAGTGGTAGATTTTTATCATCTGTAAAGTTAATATTGAAGTCTCCACTTAAAATCATCGGTACATTATCATATTTTTCGCCAAATCTTTTTTCGAGTATTTCAGAACCTTTTTTTATCATAAATTTCGATAAAATTGTTGTATCTGTCTCATAGATCTTCCAGGCGAAATATAAACGGCAACCATTAATATATATTGCCCATTCTCGGAATCGCCACGAGCAATGCACAGTATATACGCATTGAACTTTTCACTAAATCCATTGAATTTCACTTATAAGATATAACCAGCACTATGTGTCAGCTGTATAGCTACAGACATACTGCTATGAGCATGTCAGTGAGGCGAACGCACAAGATTTCACCCATCCAAAAAATGTCTAAGGCGAACAAGCACACTGCGCGTGCGCAAGTCAGAGCATGTCGGTGACGCGAACCCTTAAGATTTTCTCCTGCCAAAAAGTTCCCAACGCCGCTAAAGAAGTTTTCACTTCAAAAATTTCCTGAACACGAGCAGACAACAATATTTAGGATAGACTGAATGCAGCAGATAAATTGCGGAATATGATAAGTCTTCGATGCAAGTGGCCAGAATGGGTGGTTACATTTTTCTTTTTGAAAAGGGTAGAAACTCAATTTCTCCAATTCAAGAAATGTTTTGCTTTTGATTCTAAGCCGCACCCAATTTTTGGTAGCATTAACACTGGACAAATAGTGTGGCTTAGATACGAGTAAATACGGTAATTATTCAGAATTTCGTCTTCTGAAAATTGGATACGGCTTAGTATCTATTGCAAAATATTTGTTGGATGGGGAAATTGAGTTTCCACTCCTTTTAAAAAGAAAAATGGAATCGTCCATTCTGATCACTTGCATCGATGAAATCCCATTCCGCAGTTAATCTCCAGTATTCAGTCTATCCAAAACATGGTTGTCAGTTTGTATTTAGGATTTTTTTGTACCCCACTCTCTTTCTGTTAATCATCTTAACACCAAAGATATCTGCAATAGCATCAAGACGAGTTCACTAAATCGCAAGTAAGGAAAGGAAGACAATTTTATATGCAGAAAAAAAACCATAAACAGAGCAGCGGCCACTGAACATTTCACACTGATGAAACAAATATACTTCGATAACGTATAAATAAAATTGTATAATTGTAGCTTGTAAATGTTCGACAGTCTTTAAGAATTCTTTTTCATTCTTTTAAAAAAAATGTCGCATAACTAATGCATTGTATGGCAAGGAAGACGACACCATGTGGGAAATTGGTGACACCGGCACCAATTCCGAAGTCAGCTGTGACAACGGGAGTGACGAATCATTTTCGTAACACACGATGCTGACAGTCAGAATAATTCTAATTTCATGTATGTATGTGAAAGTTTTGTTGAAAATTACTGGAAAAATAAATTAATCATTAACATCTCTTATTATTTCTCATTAAATTTTTCAACAAATTTCTTAAGTGTCGGATATTGATCAACCTTTTATACAATTTCTCAAAAACGTGTAGAGAATTGAGGGTGCGGCTTAGATGCGAGTAAATATGTTAATTATTTATAAACTGTTACTAGGGACTTTTGAACAAACGCTTTAAAGAAATGTAGTTATTTTTTTACAATAAAATGGTTTGTCTGATTATATCATAAGCAAATGTAAAGAGATCTTTTCCTAAAGCAACTTTTTTGTGACTATAGAAAAATCAAACAATTCAATTGATGGGTTAAAGTTACATAACAGTTTCACAAAAGAGCAACATCGGGGCTACTGGTGACGGACCTCGTGTGATGGATTTATACGCGTCCTTAATCACTAATCCTCTTGGGGAAACTTTGGGGCCAGCATTCGCGTTAGCTCACAGCCTCTCAAGAAGAAACCCTGATATTTAAATTAATTTGACTATATAAAGTCTAGGTTTCGTAGATGTAAGATAGAAGGAGCAGGATAGCTGTTGCGGTGATCCGTAGGTGAGAATATTAGGATATTTCATTGAGTATTTCACAAACATGGCGCGAGTTAAGGAAGGAGTTGGTAAGGTAATAAATTATTAGATTAAGGATCTAAGATAGGATCTGTTACATTTTCTAATGTCTTACATTTTTAGGAACTGTGAAAGAATACCTCTCTTTTATGCAGTAGGAGTAAATAATGCAGTATTTCCTTCTCTGCATAAAGTCTAAAAAGAGCTTTTTCGAGTCAGGATTCAAAAAGATTTTTAAACATCTATTATTCAGTATTTTAAATTTCCCAATTAACTGGTGTGCTATAATTCACTAATAGTATTTTTAGCTGTTGAATAAAAAGAATGTAATTCCCAGCTTTGGATATTTTTTATGTAGATTCTTATTACAGAATTTCCAAACGGTAAGTGCAAAAAATATGTATCTTGTTTGAACCCCCCCAAACAAATAACCCCGAATTAACGAACTCAATATTTGGTCCCAATGAACTCGTTCAATTGGGGTCCGACTGAAAAAATATCGAGTGAATTACAATTTAAATTTGAGACTGCAAAGTAATAAAGGGGGGGGGGATGTAATTCAGCGGGAAATTCGGCTAATTGAAAATGTTATTGTATTTCGACATTTTTGTGAGTTATATTAAGAACATTTTTAAATTTTGTTAACAAAACAAATTTTGAATTAACGAAATTTTTATACGAAAATTTGTTACAAATTCATTTTTGAATATATAGTCTATTTGCTTTTTAAAAAGTCAATTTTTGTATATAGTAATTGTTGCAAAACCTTTCAGAATGTGTAAGTGTGAAAAGCAAAATGCCAACCGCAATTTTTTTTTCGTGTTCAATTTAGCAATAACTTTTTCTTACATCCTCCAAATAAAATTAAGTTCCCTGAAATGTATACAAACAATATCAACAATGAATTGTTGGTTTTAGATAGAGAAAAGTAGTTTATTATGCCACCTGATCGACAGTAACATCAGATCAAGGTCCACGAAATTCATCGCGGCTAAGGGCTAGAATTTTATGCCTGTCGTTAGACTAAGCTTTGAACCCCCAAGAAGGAGACAGTGCGATTTTGCTCGGAACAACACGATAGATGACGACACCATTCGAACCCACTGATTTAACGCGAGCACGTTCTCCGTTTGTACTCGGTGGGGATTTGGTGGCATCGGGCATCGAACCCAGGCCTTCCGGTATGGAGTCCAATGCTCTAACCACTAGGCTACCCACGGCCCCAGTAGTTAATTATTATTATTATTATCATCAACGGAAAAAATAAGATTCTTTCTAAAGAACATAAAAAATCCAAGAAATACCAAAAAAAAAAAAAAATTGGAAAGTTATGATTAAAATATGATATATTTTATTTTATGTGAGAATAATAAAATAAAGCAAAAATAGATATCATGATTTTTAAAAAGGCAATATTTGGGAGATATTCCTACTTTGAGAAGTTATTTTCTTTTTATGTTTTTATTCATTTTATATTCAATAATGAAGTATCTTATTTTGATTTTAAAGAAAAATAAGTAATCTTGTCTCAGTATTGTATGTTAAAAAAAAGAAAAGAACTTAAATAAAAGAAGCATTATGGATACAATAAGAAAGTGCAGTTTGTTTACATAGATTCAAATACACATCAGAGAATGGCGGGGAAAAAAGGAGAAAACGTTTCATGAATGAAACCATGATATACTGATTTCTTAACAAATTGGAAGGATGAAACATATAGGCTAAAAAGAAACTTCGTAGCGATAAGAGTTTCCTTTTCTGTTTTGCAAAAGTTTGTTACCACCTTTCCATGACCTCTTATCTTGCAATAACAAGTCATAAATAGCATTTAGTTTTACGTGAATACGATAACTCCTGTTGATCCATTTTTCTGATAAAATGTTTACAAATTCCGAAAACATACCGGAAACTTGTGGAAATTCCATGTTGAGTTTAAGAAACTAGAAGTATTGTTTTATGATATGCAATGAAAATCGTTTAACACGAAACTGAGGGAGGGGGGGGGTGGGGGAAAGGTCTGAAATGTTTTTTCGATTTAAAAGAATTTTTTGTAAAAAGATATATAGATAGTTATGTATACATGCATGAATTTAGTAAAAATCAACGAAACAAAATATTTACAAGAATTTAATGAAATTATAATATAAAATTTTAAAGTTTCTTGAAATGCAAAACTTTTATTGAGCTTTAGGAGAATAATCTGATATTTTTCTTTGTATTGTCTTTCAATTCCTACTATCAGTTCACTCTCTCTCTACATATAACACATCACTCAATAAGTCCCGAGCCTAATTAATAAAACAACAACTTTTCTGTAAAATTGAACTTTGTTTATCAAGATACTCCCCTTCAAGAGTGATACATGCAGCCCAGGGCTCTTCTAATTTTTTAATACCTTTTTCGTAGAACGAATTGCCTTTGCTCTCAAAATAAGCTTCTACTTCGGTAATCACTTCTATATTTGTATCACACCTCTTTCCCTGCAGCATTCTTTTAAGATCTACAAACATCCAGTAGTCACTGGGAGCCAGATATGGACTGTACGGTGGTTGGGAAAGTAATTCGAAGCGCAATTCGTTCAATTTGACCATCGTTTTCACGGACTTGTGGCACGGAGCATTGTCTTGGTGAAACAGTACTTTTTCTTTTACATTTGAGGACGTTTTTTCATTCAGTTGATCCAATAACGCCATGTAATACCCACTATTAACTGTTTTGCCTTTCTCAAGGTAGTCAATATACAAAATTAAACGCACATCCCAAAATACGGATGCCATAACCTTGCTAGCTGACGTTTGAGCTTTTGGTCGCTTTGGACGCCTTTCACTGGCTTCTGTCCACTCTGCTGACGATCATTTTGATTCAGGCATGTAGTAATGGATCCATGCTTCATTCATTGTCACATATCTACGTAAAAAATCTTGTTTATTTTGCTTAAACAGCTCCAAACAACGTTCTGAATCGTCGATGCGTTGTTGTTTTTGATCGACAGCGAACAAACGTGGCACCCACTTCGAACATAGCTTTCTCATTGACAAATGATCATGCAAAATAGCAAATACACTGCCTTCTCATACCTTTAAATTCTTTGCCATCTCATGCAACTTCAATTTATGATCGGCTAAAACGATTTCATCCACTTTTTTGATGATTTCTGGAACAACTACAGAATTTGGGTGACCTGAACGTTCAACGTCGTTTGTGTCTGTACGACCACGTTTTAAGTCAGCATACTATCTTTTAACAGTTGTTTGCGATGGAGCAGAGTCCGGATAACATTTATCATGCCATTGTTTTGTTTAAACAGTGTTTTCCCCCCTCAGAAAGCAATGTTTGATTAGCACACGAAATTTTTTTTCATCCATGGTTTCCAAACAATTGCCACTGTTGCCACAAAAAAAACCACTGTAACTTTATAACTAAACAAGATATTCTCTCGAAATTTTGACACGTGCCGTTTGAAAGTTAGTACTACTAGTTAGGCTTAGAAAAGTTAGAAGTTAGCGCTATTTATATGTTAGGCCGAACTTATTGAGTGATGTGTATATATACATCTATTGTGCAAATATTCAATCATTAATAAAATACTTTTTATTTATCCACTGAAGTTCAAATTTATTTATTATTATTTTATTTTATTTATTTTTTAACTGTAGTGTACTTTCATGAACAGATACGCTAATTCGACGCATCATTGTTCTCTCGATTGTAGATCGCTCTTGAGGCCATCATGAAAGGAAAATGGACTCACCAAGAAATCAACTCTCTTTTACTTTCCATTGGTGCATTGGGCAAATCATGCACCCTCCAGTGGATCCCGGCCCATGTTGACATCGAGGGAACGAGATGGCCGATTTCTTTGCCAATGAAGCCAGAACCTTGAACGTGTAACTTTTCGACTACGGTCTTTGATGCCAACGCAGTCGCAAAACAAAAGCTCTGCTCAAACCCACGAAAAAAATTCTCGCTGCCAGAATTAAATTATAGCCGAGAAATTACAACCACAATAACCAGACTAAGGACAAACATTTTAAGGGATGAAGATTCTGCCTGATGGATCCAGATCATATGTGGAATGCAGGCACTGCCCAGGCAAGCAACTGGATCCAACATCTTTTTAACTGTCCTTCATTGTTGGTGCCTTTTTAAATAGACAATGACTACAGCATGGACATCCTATACTCGATCGTGCATGGATGTTGCCACGGCAGTGATTCACGCTTTGCAATATTTGATCATTTCTTTATCTTTATTTTGTTATATACAATACCTTTGCACTTTGTCATACACGACAACAACAAAACAACAAGCTTGTAGTGGATGACACTTAATGTTAAAACAATTTTTTCAAATATTAATTTATTAATTAAATTTATTTTTTTAATTTTAAATTTATTCTGCGTTATTTCTGACGAAGTTCGATTTTTCTCCAACAGATGGCGCCAGTAAGATTTCTAATAAAGTAGGAATTGATTATTATTATTATTTTTTTTACATTACTTGTTTAGTATCAAATTGTAAACAAATTGTTCAATACATCGTCTATTTTTTTTATTTCGCCGTTGGAATTGTGCGTTTAAATAATTGAGCGTACTCCTCATGAAGTCCTTCATTTCGGATGACATGGGAACAGGAGCTGCATTATTCATTTCATTTTCGTCACCGGAATCTGAATCATATTTTTTGAGCTTCGAACGAACTCCAAGATGTCTGTGTCTTCCATAATTGGGGCTGTACATACATTATTATCATTTACTGCAACGAATTCTTCCGATGATACAATAGGGCAGTCCATTAATACAGAAACTTTTTCAAACATTTCATAAAATATCTGGTGGTATTCTCCGTATTTTCTCCAATTCCTAGAAGAAAATCTTTTCATGTTAAGAGAATTTTAGCCTTATATATATTCTTCTTTAAATTATAGTTTCAGATACCCTATTTCGAATTGCGACTCATGTCATCTCGCATTAAAGGATTAAGGTATCCGAATACCCTAAAATTGTGAATTTGCCAAATATTGACATTTTTTATGATATTACTTTATAGACCATCTTATTAGCTTTATAAAATTACCAAGTTTATTATTTTCCGTTCACTAGAACAAAAACTACAAGTGTTTTAGTAAAAGCAGATGCCATTACTTTAAGGAAGTCATACTATATAAAATGCCTTTTACTCGAAATTTTTTATGTTTTGAAAATGCTCAAACGGGGGCAGCGATTGCTAAAAACGTTTTGAAAAAAATTAACTGAAAATTTTTGTGTATGTTCTGTATAATAGTAGAAGTGTTTTAACCTTCAGATTTATCAATCACTGTTTTATTACAAAGTTTACAGTCCCTTATGTTAATATAATCACTGTTTTCTTAAGCAATTCCATATAATAACTAAGATAAAGGGCTCTAGTTTTTGTAAAAATTAAAATATCTCTTATTCTGAAGATCATTTCAAAAATTGATAACATTGCATCACATCAGAATTGAAAATTTTTTCATAAACTTTTGGTACAGAATGGGCCGCGTTTATGTTGTTTTTTGAATTTCCTATTTTTTTTTTTTAGTAATAATTTTGTTTTCTTCTTATTTTACATGTTTTCTTAAAATGACTAAAAATCTAAAGCCAAAAAATCCTATATCTCAATTTTTTCAAAAAAAAGTTGGCGCAAGTTATCGGATACCTTAAGAGAAAAGTAGTTTGCACGGATTTTTGTATTATTTCGTGTTAACCGATATTTCGTCTGAAGCGTTTTCACATGAAACGTATTTTACTGTACTTCATTTTTGTAACTGACAATAACTATTATTTTTTCAATGTTCTACGACAAGATTAGCTAAAAAGGAATTGTTTGAATGTAGGGCTCATAGAATACACTCATGTCCATAAATTAAGGATAATGAAGTTCAGGCAAAGAAAGAGACAGAAGCAAAACAAATTTGACTTATTTGTAAAGTCTATTTATTAAACAAAAAGTAAAGAGCAAAAAAGATGCTATATGCTTGACATAATTATTAAAAATGCGATTTTTACTCCTGGCGCAAATTTCAAAAAAAGAACCTATTTACAAAAAACAGTATAACATGGTTAGTATGATGGTTAATACGGAGTATGTCTCCGGAAGACGCAATATAGGCCTTACAACGCCTAGGCATGCTGAGTATCAAATTATCAATCTGATCTTGGGGAATATTACACCACTCATAAAGCAATGCCCTCCAAAGTTCCGGTAGACAGCCGTAGGGGTTGACGGGCTGCAATTCGCCGGTCAAGTCTATCCACACATGTTCTATTGGGTTCAAGTCCGGTGAGTATGCTGGCCAATCCATACGTGTGATATCCTCGATTGGAGGCATTCGTCTACAACGTTTGCACGGTGAGGACGGGCGTTGTCATCCATAAACAGAAATTCAGCACCCATGGCGCCTCGAAACAAACGTACATGTTGTTCCAGAATGACATCCCGATAGATGTGGCCTGTCATCGTTACACTCTGAACATGCAGGTCAGTTCTGGAACCAAGAATAATTCCTCCCCAAACGAGCCATCCTGCACCACCGTAACGGTGTCGTTCAATGATGTTCTCTTGGTGGTAACGGATACTGGCGCTCTCCATATGAAAGTCCAGCGAGAATCAGACCTCAAACTAAACCTGGACTCGTCGGAAAACATCACACATACCACTGTTGGGTGTCCACAATGCATGCTCTCTACTCCAGGTTAATCGCAGGCGACAGTGAGTTGCGGTAATGGGAACACATCTGACAGGCCTACGAGCATATAGATCAATGTGCCCTAAGCGGCTGTACACGGTCTGCCTTGAAACTGTCGTACCGGTAGCTGAAGAGAGCTGACGAGATAGGTCTGATGCTGTGCTCCGTCTGTTTCTTTTGGCAGTAACTGCCAAATACCGGTCCTCATTCGCCGTTGTAACTCGGGGGCAACCTGTGCTGTAATATCTACTCCATTACCATCATCTTGGAATCGTTGCCAAAGCCTAGAGATGACACTTGGGCGATTCCAAGTTCCTCCAGCTGGGTACGTCCACATTCCTGTCGTCCGATAATTCTACCACGTAAAAAATCATCCAAATGCTTCCTTTGTGCCATACGCGGTTATTGCACTGAAAGGCTTTTAAAGCGCTTGTGAACAATTTTACTTCTTTGCCACCATTCCTTATATACCCCTCTCTTACACTCTCGTCATTGTGACGTACTATCCGCGCCATCTGGTGGTTTCCTGTAATTTGCATATTCTTCTTCAAGATGTGTGTGATAATTCTACAGGTGAAATTTTTATTTTAGAGTTCAATTTCTGTGTTATTCTGAATTATCCTTAATTTATGGACATGAGTGTATTTAAAAAATTTAAATATATTTAAAATTTTCAATCTGCAATTGAAACCGGAAAAACCTCATTTAACAACTGTTAGTTCTGAAGACAAATTTTAGATACAATAAAATAAGTAATAAAAATGATTCATTTCAATCTTTAGCATTACATGGTGCTTTCAATCGCTACTATCAATAACAAAATTTGTTAAGTTGATGCATTGTGTAGTTTATTTCGGTCAACTCCGTAGAACTAATATTACCAACTCTGAAAACATATTGAACTTGAAAACTAATTATAGTCAAAATAAGGAGACGAAATTATATTATATGAATTCTGTAAAGAGAGCTCTTATAAAAATAAAAAAAAGTTTGTCACTTGTTCCCACTTTGTTATAAAGTACATAACTACTAGCTGGTACACCCGTTCTTCGCACGTGGGAATTGAAAAACTAAGCAATGCAGGTTGAAAGATAAAGTTTTTAATGAGTTAATTTTACGTGAATTGCAAATGAAACAAAAAAGCTTTTTGCATATCTCAGCTGAACAAAAAACCATATTGATTAAAGTTTAAGTATGAAGTTCTAATAGTTAATAAAAAGGATTTTTTTATTTATAATGCCCGCAACTCTCTTGTTGTGGGTCGATTTTTGAAAACACCTTTCTAAGCTAATCTGTGCTCAGCAAAAATAAAACATTGTCACAAATTTTATGTAATAAACACTTAAAATAGTGTAAATAATTTATATCTGGATGTGTAATACGTTGATATTACTTTCTGTTGTAGTTATTTTATGTTGTTGTTGTTGAGTCCATCCCCAAGGGAAGAAATGAAAGTTGCCAGAACCCGAGACACAGGTTGAACTTCTTAAAGATAGATGGCGGCACCACTTCCACAATTTAGGCATTCAACTGGAGGTGAGGAAAATATACTCCAGCCGCCTGCACAACTGCTTTTTGCTGCGACCGCCCACAAGACTTTCGGACCCACTGATTTAACGAGTAGGTACTCCGTGTGTACTCGGAGGATATTTGGTGGCATCGGGCATCTAACCCAGGCCTTGTGGTCTGAAGTCCGATGCTCTAACCACTAGGCTAAATCCTTTTATTTTATGTTAAAATTATAATATTCGCAAGCATCACCGTTCCTTACATTATAATGGCGATTCAATGAAAAATAGCGAAATGTTGGTGATAGAGCCAAGTTGGCATAATTTTTGACGACCACGTTGGCAACTTGGCGATTTATTGAACGGTGCAGAAGTTTCTTTGTAGTAGCGCCACCTGGTGAGGGACTGCAACAAAGAGAATAGCATAAAAGCATTCTCCACGAAAAATGTATATGCATGCCAATTTTCATAGTGATCGGTTGAATAGTGTTGGAATGTGTGAAGTGATTTCATATACACAAACATACCTTTTTGTATATATATAAATAGTAAGGTCATCCAGATGTAGAAGTAAAACTATGATTTAGAAATACTCTCATACTCATCTCTATTTTTTTTTAATTTTATACATTTGTGTTTTAAGGATTACAGAACAGTTTAAAAGCTCTGAGCATGAATAAATACGACTGATTTTAATATGCATTTCTCAAATTAAATATGCTAAATGTGTGTAATAAAAAAATATATACTTGAAAGTTTTGATGACCAGTGAGTCTTAAGCATAAGCTGTTAATAATTTTATGTTTTTTAGTTTAATGAATCTCTCAACTCTCATTCCATACTATATTTCTCTAAGTAATTATAACTATGGTTTTTTTACCATCTATTATAATTCGCCGGGGGATTGCATTCTTTTTGTTAGCATAGGAAAAATTTGGTTATTATTGGTGATATGATTCTTGATGTGGCAAAGCAATTCCTCACTGACTTGTGCACAATGTATATGTTATGGTGTGACTGATGCTTTCGGCTTCATTGGCTAATCGTTCCTTCTGGTATTCATCGATTGCAGATCAACATCACTGTAGCTTGATTATGTCCTACACATCTCTGATTTCTCGTTAGGATGATCCAAATTACCTATAGGTAGGCTTACAACATACGTCCGGAATTATCCCGGACAATTCTAGTTTTTTAGTGTTGTTCGGGGCAATATCCTTTGCTTCAAAAACGTCCTTGGTTTGAAAATTTTATGACTGACGAATATTTAAAAGAAAAAAATCTTAGGCCTGCTTGTTTGACATCGTATTTTAAAACTTTCTCTTGTGGCCCTTCATCTCTCAGTTTACCTAAGAGCATGTGCTGATATTGATTTTGAGGGAGACATGGCTACCGGTGTCGCGAAACCTTTAACTTGGTCATTTGATCTCGTCAACAGGGGCAATGTATTTATGTAGTTTTGTGTAATGTTAAAATTAATTCAGAACTTTCTTGTCGTGAATTTTAGGATTTAATTAAGCCGAAAACAAGCTATTTCTGAAGAAAATCACATCTAGTGAAAATGCAGCTGAATAAATAAAGTTTAATGTTTCAGTAAATGGTTAAAAGTTTTGAGAGCAATTTCAAAAATATGATAAGCCTATGTACAGACAAAAAATTTTCCTCGGTCGAAATCAGAAACGTGATCGAATGATGATCGTATTCTTCAAGTGGTGTAACGGAGAATATCAGGGCCCCCTGCTTAGTCCCTACGATGAGGGGGGTACGTTATGCCACTGTTTTCTTCTTTGAGTCGTACTGATATTGCTCAAGTTAAACAGTGATATGAAAAGTCAATTTCAGTGCTTCCAAATGGAATTCTGTTTTCTCTTTATACAGCTCTGGATGCTGCTATAAGGTTCTTGTGCGCTGAAACATTAATCTATGCATATCCTATTGCGGTATGAGTTCAAATGTTTTATTTTTACTTCAAATTTCATTTCTAATATGGTTTAATTTGAATTTTTTAAAAGTGAAACATATGATCAATACGTATTGTTCAGTTTTTGGAAGCAAACATAGAAAATCTCTTGGTAAAAGAATGTATTATTTATTACTATGTCATATTGTAATAAGGGAAGAAAAACGTTTTAATAGAAATAATGCATTATAATGGATTTCAGAAAACTTTATTTGAACAATATACACAAGTAATTTACAAAACACATGTAGAACACACATAAAAAAAGAGTGTAAAAAACTTTTTTATTTAGTAAGATAAAACATTATTTACAAAATTCCAAGTATTAATTTTGATTTTAGATTTTAAATTGCATAAACACTGTACTTGAAAAACATTTATAATAGATTTATAGAAGGCAATTCTTAATATTTACTGTATTTTTAAAGTTATTTTTGAAAGACAGATGGTTTTAATAGAATAAAATTTTTTAAAAAACTCGTTTTATTAACAACACAAAAACTTTAAAATTTTCAAATGAAATTTATTGTAAAAATAATTTGCTCAAGATTTCACACTACGCTTACTTAAAAACAAAATATCACTAAAAATATGATTAAGTAAAAAAAAATATATTTACAGATCAGAAAACTAATCTATCCATACACACATAAACAAATACATCCAAAAGTGATACAAAGCAGATATACTCGTGCTTCTTGATAAACATTTTGAACAACATCTATGTAAAAATGACGTTTTATTCAAAAAAATTAACATGAGAATCATCATAAATTGGTGCGAATCAGAACAATTTATGTGATCAATTAAAGAGCATTTATAACACAGTCAAGTTCAAGTCCAGAAATCATTGTTTCCGTTTTATTTACGCATACATGCTCTTAGACTAGTTTTAAAACTCATGCACCATATATAACACAATGATGTAAAGAAGAATTTAACCCTAAAACACAAAGTCTACTAACCCATACAATGCAGATGATAAATATATCAGTTATATCTTGAAAAACTGATAAACATAATTTAAAATCAAACACAGTGTATTGTAGATAGTTCACATCCAACTGGCCTCCGTAATGGGTGATGGATTACCACGATAGTATTTTCTTCATAAAGTTGAGTTTCAGATTTACCATGCTGTAAACATCATGTTGTTGGCCCAGTGGGGACCTCGAGGAGGAGGATTCTTTGGTTTGTAAGTGGAACTGAAGGACTTGTTCCAGCTCCGTGGATCAATATTGTAATTGGGGGAGGTGTAAATACCAGCTGGGCTCATGTGAGCAACTCCCATGCCGATGTAGCGACAAGTAGTCAAAGCTGCTGCACGAAATCTTTTCCAGCTCTAAAAAGGAAAAATATCATAAATTAATTATTTTTGTTAATTTAAAGAAAACTTTCAAACTTTCTTTTTATTCATTTTTACCAAGATTATTTTCATTTCCGTTGTGAAAGTCACCCTTTATTTTTACATTTGGAAATTAGTTAGATAGGAACAATTCTATTTTTTTTTCTTAAAGTAGTAGATGTTCAATAATTTCTAGAATATTAAGACAAATTTAATATAGTAAAGATTGTATTTAATGAAAAGTGTTGTAAAAAAAGTTTATCCATAAACAAAGGAAGTAGAAATAATACAAGAAATCACACATAAGCTTGCAAGCTATAAGCTTATGTGTAATTCATTGTTTATTAACTGCCCACTCGAAAGCACCATGAGGTCTATAGACGACGAACCTGTTAATTTTGAATCATTATCAAATGATGAAGCTCACACCTGAGCTGTGGAACCTCATTCCTTAAAATTTCACACTTTGAGTATCGACATCAGATTAAACAGGTACGAGCTAGAAGCGTAACGAAGCAAATTAGCCCCCCCCCCTGCAAAGTCAGGTTTTGGGCCCCCGCGATGCGGGGGGTACGTTACGCCATTGGAAGGAGGAAAAAATATACATCACAAAAATATGTAATATTCCGATTGCTAATTTACACTTGAAAAAAAAACCTTTGTTGGCTAAAAATATAATTATATCTCTATGATATCCATCCATACATAACCTATACGCATATTTGTTTCAGGCTGTTGAGAGCCTAATGGACCAAATGAATAAGTTTATGTTAAGGTTAAAACTTTGTATCGATCCATTACTTACGAAATTTGATATAAAGACACCAGGAATTATAATGAAACCATTAAGACATCGATGTGCGTGACTAACAACCTTACAATACTTGTGAACAAACCGACGCAGCTGCCTTTTGATTTAAAGGAGTAATGATTGTGTGTATGGTGGTAGACCTAGAACTAAACACGGTCGATGAACATGACACAATAATACAATCTTGTCACTGTTTCCAGTTAACATATAGCGCGGAATTCCCAGTTTTTCGGAGAATATGTCTAGAAATAACATTTGACAATTAAATATTCCGATCATGAACTCGTCGACAACAAGACGAGACCTCACCCCCTCCTTCAAGGTCGAGTTCAGTTAGTCTCTGCCTAAAAACGTAACTGCTTTTACATCCCTTAATCTACAATTTGAATTTAATTGCTGGTGGACAATTGATATATGTACTGTTTATTACAATCAGTGAATAAACTGTGAATTTTTTAATACTCTCTCTATGCATATATTGCTAATACTAAATCATATATATACTTATATTCTATTGCTCTCTTTTATACTTTTAAAATCTTATTCTGAATCATTATGTAAAAAAAAGGCACCGAAAATTTTTAATGGCATATTAATTTTTGAAATAATAGAAAATCTGCAGGACTATCCAAAAGAAAAAAAGCTACATACAACTGTTCAAAAATAACGGATTGTCTTTTGTATAAATTGATGCATACAATTTTCTTGCTTAACTTTAGAGACGACACGAAATCCATTGAATTTGTATATATGATATCAGCAAAATAATGTTCATTACTGTTTTTACTTTCATGAATAATTCCTTCCGTAAAAATAGGGTAAGGAGACGACGGGGAGTGATCAATAAAAAGTTGTCTTTTTAGGAAAATATTAAGATTAAGATTTCAAAGGAAACAATCTTTTGAATTTTTACCAATAAATTTCCACACAATATGCTGAATTTTTTTTTTTCATTTATTTTATGCTGATTACGGTAGTAAAAAAGTAAAAAACATCCTTGGCAAAATGTGGGTTCCCCACTGATTTCTAAATGAGGGAAGATAGTCTTCCTTAACAACTTCCTGTCTATGAATCTGTTTTTCATGCTCCATCGGACAAGCAGGAAATAACATGATTCAGCTGATGACTGAATACTGATTAAGGGTTTTTGCTGATTAATACCAATTTTTATTTCCGCATTTAAGTAAATCTAATTTTGTGAGAGAGAGTTTACATTTAAGTTATTAATGTAAAAAATTTAAGTTGTTCTTTTTAAATTTGTATCGAGAGTCAATATGGAAAAAATTTTCAGGTATATAAATTTTAAAGTAATTTTGGAAATATTTATACAGTAAAAATATGAAAGAAAATTGAAATAATTACAGATTATATCGTAAGAAATCATCAGTATTGCAGGTAAAATTCGGGATAAGTAATGCAATTAGATGACGTGTTTTCGAGTTTGAATATCTAATGTAAAGGAAATTTTTTTGGTTTTCATTATATCGGGCATTCAAAATTCCTTATGGGTTTTTCTAACTTCAAGGTATTTCCTCATTTTTTCCCCCTAACTGATGAGCTTCTAGGTAAAATTGATAATATTTTCCGAATTACCATTTGTTCGGTAGTAAAACACAGTCACATGGTATTTAAATAGAAACAATAAACTCTTATAATACTAATAATTATCCTAACTACTATATTTTCTTGTATAAGTCGAGAGTTTTAAGAAATTCTTCAATTTTTAAATAAGGGAATCGGTTAATATACGCATGCACTAATCTTAAAAGCAAGGGATAGTAATATCTTAACTATTTAGTTTAGAATTGAATTATTATTCTAAAAGAAAAAAGTTGCAAAAATTCTTCAAAATCAGTATCTGAATCCGAGTTTTTGAATAGTTCCCAAAAAAACACGTTCACTCATTGAGATGTATGAATGCATAGGATCATCATGTGCAAGTTTTTGCTCCAGGGCACTGTAACCTAGTTATCTCAGGTTTAATAAAATTTCTAGGTATAAGGTTATTTTTTACTTAGAATTTCTAGTCGCAGGTTAACACATAATTATCTTACCTACAGGTAAGTAACTTTATCCATTTAGCTATTGGACACTTGGTAGTATCGTCAGCGGGTAGGCTCTATTCACCGGATCTCGTAACGTGCAAGATCCTCCAAAACAGTCAAGCAGAGTTCGATTTTTTTCTTTTTCGTACCTTTCGTGCAGGTCTCCCTTTCACTTTTTAATCCGTCTCTTTCCGCCTCCCAAGCTTAGCCGTTTTTAACCACCCCGGTGCCCTAGGCACTTCAGATTGTTACCCGCCAACCAACTATTTCCAGACCCCTCTCCTTCTGATCTTTTCTTGCCAGTTTTGGTTTGGGCAGGATTTTCCCTTAACTGTCTTACTCTTTTCCTTTCTTTGTTTTTGCTCTTTGGAGAGTCTTTCCATTATCCACCAACTATGAACCCACGTGTCCCGGACTGGCAAGGAAAAAATTTGACAGTTTTGGCTTTAGGAAAAAATTGTGGCATGGTTTGGCTACTCTTCTTCATTCCTTTCCTTACAGCATCACGGTCCACACGCTCCATCCTTTTGATAATTAGCACAGTAAATTAATGAAATCATTTACAATTACAGTGTAGAGTATACTTTATTGTATGAACTGTTATATCAACTTGTTAAATATCATCGCTTATCGCTTTACTATCTTTTACTTTTAGGCATCCATATTCTTTGTTGAGTCTGCCACTGTACTTCTTCTTTCTTCGAGCTTTGATCATTGCAAAATAAATAATTACATCATTGTAATCCATTTCCATTGTAATATCATTTTGAAGGTGTAGCAACACCAAACTGTTAAGCACTTCATTTTCCATATATGTTTTCCATTTTCCCGCACGCACACACACTCAAATACAACGCATACATGACTTGCTAGGTAGTGATACGTTCGCTTATTTTTTTCTCTTTTTCTGCCCTCCAGTTTTCTGCGTCCCCAAATATTTTGCGCCCTAGGCCCGTGCTTAGCATACCTAAGCGGGAGAGTGGCCCTACTTTCAAGCAGGGCTGTTTCATGTCCCTTCAATCCCCTTCGATTTTTGATTGAAAAGAACATGGACTTACTCAAGGCACCCTCATCTGAAACACCATTCGATTTTCAGGACAAAGCCTAGTTTGATTTACGGAGCCACATGTCAAAAGTCATATGGATGGGCCCTAAATCAACATGTCACTCTGACGCATAGTAACTACTTCCTGGTATTTCCTCCTCACGATAACGAACCATTCTTTCCACACATGTGTAGCCAGGCATGTGTTAAATGGAACGAATGAATAAACTTTGCAGCTAACATAGGTGCGTCTAAATATCTCCCGTTTTGAAGGAAGATGATGTATTCTACGCCTTTCCCTGAGATGCCGATAAACACAAAAGGGGGGGGGGAGGGGAGCAGCTAGGTGGTTAACTAAGAAACTACATTACAGCATGGAACGTAGCTTGAAGACAAAGTGCCATTTTTCGATTTTTTTTTTCTTCCACTCATTTTTTAGAAGGAAAAAAAAAAGAGAAGCACACACAGAAAGTCAGACAGTTTCCAAGATCACAAATGAATGGGAAAAGTGTATTAGAGAGCTTCAGAGAGGACTACTAGAGATAAAACTATTTTCATTGGCGTCTGGCGTTTTACTTTATGGAAATTTGATTAGAAAATATTCATCGCTTGACAACATTTTGCCCTTATGACGACATGTTTAAAAATTACAGTGGATGAATTTTTTTTCTATTCGGCTTATAAATTATAGAACTTCGGACAAATTTTTGAAGAAAATGCAATTTGGCTTATATTTGGAAATATATAGTAGTTTTTAAAAAACCATTTGTGAAAGAAAAATATGACAATAAAGATTCGTTGCAAACGTATGACTTATTGCGACTTATTTGGAGAGGAAAGAAAACCGTTGAAAATGAAAGAAGAAAATGAAAAAATAAAAATTCCTAGGCAAAAATAAAAAAGAATAATTCAAGGTTCCAGAAGATTCTTCAAGAAAGAAAAAAATATACATAAAGCTTTAACGCCCCGCTGTTCTGTAATCAATTTTGCTCCCGCCATTGATAAATATTACATGCTGAGTTAAATATAAAGAATTGCTGAAGAAAGCTGGTGTAATCTCGTTATCCTAAATTTAATCACAAAGCCTTGCTGGTTGGTTCTTTCCGTTGCCTCTACAAAGGTAGTTTTTAATACATATACGGCAACGTGCTGAGAAATTTAAAATGTGTTACATTCTTTGCTAAGTTGGTTACATTTAGAAATGTATCATGAGCTGCTTAGATGGTGGATAATTTAAGATAAATCTATGCTAGCTCTTGATAATTGTTAATAGATTAGAATAATACTTATTTGCGTTACTGTGAGTTAGTGGAGCATATAAACCACTCATAGAACAGTTACCAAACAAATTATTTCTTGCAAACAAACAAAATGAATTAGATACTAAATTAGTGGATTTTTTCATCACTGACTTTGAGAAAAACAATTTTAGTTAATAACTTATGAAAGTCAATTTAGTTTGTGGAAATATGTGCATTTTCTATAATAATATTTCAAGAAAGTTAATCAAGTACCATCAAATTTTTATTTATTTAACTTAAATTTTAATTCTAAATCTTAATATTTTGAATTATTAATTAACTTCTGAATTGTTTTTTCTCACTCAAGTGCTTCATTCTTTTCTAATAGAGAAATTTAAAAATATTTAAAGCACAATCAAAACAAATTTTGTCATACAATTCACAATTTTAAAAAAATTCTATCGTAAGGGAGTTTAAATTTAACATTCATGACAAGAAAATTTTCTATAATAAAACTGTTTATAACAATCTCAAAATGGAAAATATAAAGCAGTTAAAAACAAAAATTTCTGAAATTATGTACTACAATCACATTTTATAGAATAAAATTATGAAAAATGCTTGCTTGGTTATAATAAGACAGGGCATAATATACTTGTACAAAACTCGATATACAGCATACGAAAAATAAATCATATGATAATATGATAATTTGCATCAAAAATATGTGTGTATGTGTACTGTTAAAACCGTAGGTTATAACTATCAACCGAAGAATATTCGAATTCGAAAAAGAAAAAAAACTGTACAGAAAAAATAGATATTATTAGGCTTATGCTCTTAGGTGAAACATTTTGTTTAAATTGATTCGATATGGAAAAAAAAATCGTTTGGTGGAGATATCTTTTTTTTTTTTAAATCAAATAATAATAACAACAAAAAACATTATTCCTATATTATATTGAAATAATTGTATTAGTTTAAGCAAATTAAATCAAAACAAATACATTTACTTCTAAATTAAACTATTTTTATATCAGTCTTTCAAACATATTTTCGTTAAATCACACATTTCATTTTTGATGAATTAAAGTTTTACAATATCATTCCTGTAACTCTATTTCATTTTAAATCGGTAAATGTCTCTGCTTTACTCTGATTTACATTTAAAACGTTTATTCAACGCTTGATCATGAGGAATAGAAGGTCGACAAAACCGCGATAAGCTACGCACTTCATTTTAAACCAGTAGTTTGAAATTAAAAATTCACTGTCATGCTTTTTGTTTCAAGATTTAAAATTTCAAAGTGAAATGTTGTTAAATTAGTTGTGTAGTTAATAATTCTCAAGTGTGTTATCTTCTAGATGTATGACCAGTCAGAAAACGAGTTGGTAAGCCTACATCCTTGATTTTTTTAAAATATGAATTTTATGCAGAGAAGATCTTTACATAACAAATAATGTGAAAAAGTAGCAGTTGTGAAAAAAATACCTACAGCTGAAAAGCGCGCATCTAAAAATATGCGAGAAGATGTACATCTGAATTTTTGCCTTAGAACTATAGCGAAATTAAAATATAATTTCCATACACCTTTAAAAAAACAAAGGACTTTCGGACTTTTTGGGGAAATTAAATCCTACAGATCTATATGAGTACCTACAGACATAATTTTAAATCACTAAAGGGCTGTTCAAACTTAAATGAAAGAATGACAAAACTTTAAATCAATTGCAATTTATTTAGATATTTTTTTGTTAGAAAAGGTGAGTTATATTTAGTAGAATAAAAGTTATTATATTTAAGAATTCTCACACTTTATATAAATTTTTTATTGAAAGATTTTCTTGATAAAATAAAGGTATTTCTTTCATTTATAAATAGTCTATTTTTTTCTTTATTTCTTCGCATTTGAACAATTTATCCTTCTCATCTGTTGCCAGATTCCTATTAATTTTTAAAAATTCTTTTGATTTTTCTTTCTATAAGATTTGTGCAATAAGCTAATAATTTTTTCTAAAAATATGTTGAGCTACATTTTTTTTGTCGCTAATGTTTTCATTTCTATGAAATTACCCTTAATTTTTTTTTATTTTACTTATGTTAATTGACTTAAATAAAATTATATGCAGTCAAAAGAGGAAAAGAAACCGAGATTAACGTATAAATTAAATCAAAGCAGACAAATAACTCTTTAAATGTCAAACTAATGACAAAAGAAGAAACAAGAATGATAAAAAGTTCTTTTGCCCTTTTATAGTCCTTGATGAATCAAGTTCGACTGCTAACTAAGTAGCAGTTTCAAGAACTGTTCGCAGTTTGCGAAATGCTCCATTTCACCGAAAGGACATACGTTCTAATGAATCGTTTAAACGCGAAACTTTTAAATAAGCATAATTTCCCTCAGTTAAACTGTTTTCACAATATTTCAATTGCTATTTTCCAGTTTAAAAAACAGCACCAGTAGCTCGTATCGAAAGAGCTGGACTTAATCGCACTTTTTTTTTGTCTTTTTGTTACGACGTAAGAAATAATAGTGTGTTGTTTCAAATAATTACTTTTCTATATATTATCTAGTTTCAATTTAGACAGATTTGCTGAGTAAAGTGTCTGAGTACACACCGTTCGTCGGTGAAAGTAGGAAAAGTGTGTTACGGGTACAGTTTCAAAAGCGATTTGACCTCTTTTCCGTAAGAAAGTTAAAAGGAAGTAGGTAACGGATATAAAAATAGGAGATGAAGAAAAGTGCTAAATTCGTGGTTTCATAGCAGCTGTTTCTTCACCGTGGGCTGAGAATATAATGCCTTTGGATGGTTGAACAACTTCTTTATTCTAGAAGGAAAGTAGAGAATATATATATATAATGGTAGAGAAATCCAGATAGGGAAATTTCGAAATATACTACAGAATTTTGAAAGTGAATGCTTCTAATTACATCTGCAAACTATATGGTTCGACAAAAACTGTACCTTTGCTTTTTGTAGAATTAAATTTATATATGAATTATTCGTATGTTCCGAAGTATATGTATAAAAAATAGATATTTACTTAAAATTTTTATCTTATACACACACATGGTTTCAATTACCCGATTTCGAATTACGACTCATGTCATCTCGCATTACAGGATTAAAACCTATATTTTTTGATAGAATATTTAGTAATTCTTCATTAAAAGGATTAAACTTGAATTTTGGACAAATTTATTGGCTATTACGAAAGAAAAAAAGGGATATAATTTCTTATACGTTCCTTGCGAAGTGGTTGCATCTTTCCCTAAAACATTGATGTAATTTCTAAAAATAACTGATAATTCTCTTCACTTTAACTCGTGATTATATTTTTTGTATTACGTATGTCCCTGTATTTTCTTTATTTAAATCTAGAAAACATATAATTCCCTCTCCTGTATTTTTGCAATTGAGCAAAGAGCATTTTTAAAATAAATTTTCTGATGGTAAAATTAAACAAAAGGTGATGTGAACAATATCAAGAAGTTTTTCCTACTACCGTGATTCTATAATTCACAAATAAATACTAACTCATCGATACATTACATATATTTTTCACGCACTTTTAAGGCTTTTTTCGACTAATGTTAAAGAATAGGACCCAAATTCGAACTATTTTTTTCACATATAAAAGTACTCAAACATTAATATTATATTCTGGCTTCTCTATCCTGTAGAACAAGGGTGTCAAGCTCAAAGACTGACTTGGGCCAAATGTACAAGGTTTAACATAAGGTTTTTCCTCAAAGAAAATCAGTATTCATAGAAAAGTAGGTTTATTTCGAATAATGATTTTTATAAGCATACATAAAATTTAATGTTTACGACCTGACACTGACATTTCTTCTCTGCTACTATTATTCCTGTTTCAGGAGAAATTTTGATATTTAAAAAAAAATTGTGTGACAATATACTGACAGGTCCGCAAAAAAGCTCGCATTTATTTTATCATACCACTCATTTTTATCCGAGTTGCCATATTTTTTCTTTTATAAAATGTGTTTCGCATTTTATCTTCGATACCGTAATACTGTGTGTGAATGAGCTATTCTTTACAAGTAAAAAGAGAAAACTAACTATTTATGAGATATTTTGAAATTTTAATAACACTATATTATAAATAAATGCATGATTTTAATGTCACAAATTTTTCTAAGAATCGAGACATTAAGTTCACGTTCTTGAGCATATGGCTAGAAAACAGACTTCAGAATTTACGCGTGCGTGTTACACGCTAGATATGAAAAGGATAGGTTAAACAGCAAAGCAAAGACGAGCATATAAAAAAATTTTCTACACATTCATTTAGCCTCCTTTTGCTTAGGTCTTTTCATCTTCTAACATACACATATTTCCCTGTCGTTTCAAATTGACTCTGAATGGTTTATTGATACGCACATCTAAAAGCTGAACTCTAATGGCGTTCATCCACCTGGTATAACTGTCATATCTGTATTACACTCTGTCGGCAATTTCTTCGTATCTCATCCGTTAGATAGGACCCAAACATGTCCTTAACTATAAGACTGGATCATTTAAAACGCCTGCACGCATTCGCAGAGCATTACTTGTCCACAATTTTACACCATTTTCGTTCGTCCATCCTTGTTCGTGCCCATGAATGAAAACACCTTTTGGGGAATTAAAATTCGGAATCTGTTTTCTTTTCAAAATAACCATAGATTTTAATGCTGCGCTGCCAGCTAAGAAGAAAAGCCCTATGGTGACGTTAGTTGCTTCGTGACCTGTTGTTTTTATGTGAACCGTTTTGGTCAAAAGATAAGAACATTGCAAATATACAATTCAGGTTTCTTCTTAAGAAAACGGTGCTTGTTATACGGCGAATACACCTAAAGAAAAAAAAAATGTAGTTTAAAAGTATAGGTGTGAGCTATATATACGTCGGAACATATGGTACTAATGTTTCTTACATCGTAAATGTGTTCATTGCACTCAGAGTTAAAATTTGCGTATAAAAATAATTAATGGCGTTGCTAATAACTCAAATATATTCATGTCATATTCAAGGAAGAGGCACAAGGTCATGGGTCAAGAAATGGGTGGGATATTTCTTCTGAGTTAAAGTATATGCATGTTCTTTTTACGCACACATACATATTCATTATATAGAGAGAGCTACTCCCAATATTTATTTTTCTAAGATTTAAAATACGACATTTAAAATAAAAAATTATATTCGTTAGCTTTTATATAAAAATGTGAATAAGACTGCGTTAAATTTACTTAAATTCTTAACTATTTCAATAATTTTCAATTGTAAAAGAAATCATACTATTAAAAAGAAAAATAAGTTCAATGTCTGCAAAGAATAATGAATGAACCGAGGCATTGAATGAAATTCAGTGTCATCACTTGAAATAAGGAAATATAAATAAATATGGCGTATTGAAATAAAATATCACTAAAAAAACAGTAAGATTTTGTTTCAGGAAACACATCTCTCCTTTTACAGAAAATAATATTTGATGGCTGAAAATTGAAGATGAAATTGCTATCCAAGCTTACTAATTAAATAAAAAGAAGAGTAAAAAAAAAAAAAACGTTCCTAAATTTCCTTTAAGGTTATTTTATATAATACTTTTTTTTATAGAACAAATAATTACTTATTCGCACTTAAACCAAGTTTTAAAAAGTCGTGTTGAGAGGGACAGGAATACAAAATAGAAATTTTGTAAATAATGTGTGATATTGTTTGATGAAAAATACATTAAAAAATTAAAATGCTTCTGAGGAAAGCCACTTGAAAATTAAAATTTTGTACGGACGTTTTTCTTTTTTCTTCTCCCCCTCCCCCGTGCTGGACTACACTAAACCTCTTTTGCAAGCTTGTTACTTTTTGTTCCATTCTGTTCTAAATCCAATACTTATGCAAAATTGTAATAAATACTTCAGAAATTTTTAATTCAGCAAATAAAAATTAAAATACAGGCATAATTTTTATAACAAGATTCAAATTATATTTCTGTAGGTGATATAGTTACACAATTCATCTCTCAGATGTTGAAACAAATCTCATTTTTTACAAGAAATACTGATTGTACCTCCAATTGTCTCAATTGTTAAAACTGTTGCCCCTTACTTTAAAAAAATACCGATTTAAAACTTAAAAAAAAAATGCAGACAGTTATTAACCCTAATTAAGACAAAAACTTATTCCATTCAAAAATAGAATAACCTCACTTTATGATTTTGAAAAATATTTAAAATGTCACAAATATAAAATAAGGCGTATAACTAAGCAAGCTTATAAATATTAATCAATAACTAAAAATAAAAAAAGACGTTTTGACCGATTCCTAAGCAATCAAATAAATCAGACCATGTCTTTTTCGTTGGAAACTTCAGCTTTGCGCAAGAAGAACAAGTCTGAATCTTATTTTAACCTTTAAGCTGCATTTAACTTTCTCCAGATGCTGAAATTACTAACCGCTTGTCGGCAATTTTGCATACGACCTCGGCATTGTTTAACCTGATCTAATTTGTATCCAAGTACTTTCTGAATAAAGCGTTTCGGTGTCTTTGGGAAACTTTTGAACTCTCTAGCTGTCAAAGAAAATGAATGAAGCTTCTCAGATAGGTTTGGACAAGTTATGTGCAATATTCTTTGCTTGAATCCGTCAAATTTGATTATTTTCAAAGAGTCAAGGAAATTGTATTGAAAGTAATGTTAAAAAGAAGTATATATTTAATAGGAAAGATTTATTTTCACATATTTGCAGGAATAGCTTTTTCGGCAAATTTTAAGCATGTGTGTTCATTTATTAAAATCAGTAATATTGAAAATTCTGCTTTTGAAAAATTTGCTTTTAGTCTATTAATTAAATTCTCTAACTTACAAATAATTTAAACGAAATCATTTGCATGGATTTAAATTTGATTTTTATAAAATGATACTGAAACGTTTTATGTCAGCGCTTTTGTAAGTGTATATACTAATGCTTACTACATAAAGTAACGCTTTTGTAAGTGTATAGACTAATGCTTACTACATAAAGTAACGCTTTTGTAAGAGTATATATAGTAACTAGTATATATACTAATGCATATGTATGATAATTACTTTCAAAAAATATGTGTTATAATTGTAAAAAAGAATAAAATACGTTCTTCAGGGTTGTAAGACTGAATAACCCAAAATTAAAACCTAGTTAGTTATTTTGAAAAAATTCTTAAACAATGTCACTGTGACAGCCTAATGGTTATGGACACGAACTCATGGCCGGAGTGCCGCGGCTTCGAGTTCTGGTGCCGCTGAAGACCCGCTGTAAGAAGGGCTGATGCACGTTCAATCTATAGAGGCTCAAAGTCCTCCCGTTGCTGTAGAGTGGTAGTTAGGATAAGGAGATCCGATTAGAGTTGTCATCTTCGTCACTTGACCGAGGTTCAAAAGCATAGGTCTTTCGCCAATAGACCTCATGTTTCTTTATAGTGCGACGTTAAGGTATCCGACTACGTTCGGAACCGTGATTTCACAAAATCGTATAAATGGATAATATTTATAATATTTAGTGTCATTTAAATTACATTACGTGTATAAAACTGTTTTTTTAAGAATATTATTACAATAAAAACATTTAAATACAATATTTTGACAAAAAAATGAATATAGAATGACTTATTTTCAAAACATTCTCCTTTCATGGAAAATGCTTCTATGATAACAATATTTTGCGTATGAGCTCAGATCTCTGTACAGAGCCTGAACTAGGATTTTTGAAACATATAACTTATAGATGTGGATTTATCCATACTATAGTACAATAGAGGGGAGAAATTTTAAGATAAAAAAACGCCAATATATAAATATTTAAATTGGTAGTAACTCTGAAAATAAAGTGATTATTTCAAAAATTCTAGTTCAGGCCTTCTGGAGAAGTCTTTACTTTATATAAACAAAATATTATTATTACAGAAGCATTTTTTATAAAAGGAAAACGCTCGCGCGCGTTTTGACAATAGGTTATTCTAAGTTAATTTTGCCAAAATGTTGCATTCAAATGATTTTTTGTCATAATGTCTTTAAAATAATTTTATACATGTATTCTAATCTAAGAGATGCTAAATATCATGACAATTATCTATTTAATGCACTTTTTTAAAATCACGATTCCGAATGTAGATACCTTAATACAACTCATACTCTCTTATACAATTCAGTTATTGGCTGGAAGTGGTTCACAAACACATCCAAAAGCTTGACTACGGGACCAATTAAAAATTAATAAAGCTATGTCATGCTTTTAAATCTCCCTGCATTGCTTTCTAGAGCGACATTAATAATTAATAAGTAGGTAGGTTTTAAGCAGTTCATGACAATTGGTCATGATCGCGGACACAGTCGATCTTAAGGACCCAGTCTGGAATTAATTAAAATCCAGTCGTATAGTGCAGTTGGTACACGTTAAATATTTAGATGCTCAAAGTCAGTGTCGTAAAGGAAAATATTAGGGCCTTATACAAAATCAGGTTTTGGACTCAAACAAGATCTTACAAAGGGTACATACTTGACGTCAATTAGGCTTGGCCCTCCTGGTGATGCGGGGTGTACATTACGCCACTGCTCAGAGTCCTCATGTCACGTGGTGTGGAAGGTTGGAGTATGGGTTTCTTGTTCAGGTGTCTTCCCCGTCACTTATCTATACTTTAAAATTAAAGTTCTTTTCGCCAAAGCTTTCGTATTACCTCTGTGATTTTCAAAATAATAATTTGCTTCGATTTTTAGCTCAATAATAAGAAAATTTATTTTAGCATATATCAATCAATCAATGAATCAATCACATGAATCAATCAAGCAATTTCATGATAAAACTTTTTGGATATTTAAAAAAAGAGAAGAATTACATAAACAAATTTAGCGCACGAAGATTCCATTTATATACGTATTATTCATATCATATCCAAAGTTCAGTAAATTTCCGAATATTGTAAATTTGAAATTTAAAGCATTAGAAAACAGACGTACTCCAATGTGTTTCTTTTTAGAGAGTGAAGTTACTTAAAAGTGTAGTAAATTTTTATTCATAACATTTTCGTTTCGATTTATTGGATTCTCTAAATGAGAAAGGAATACAGAAAATGATCTCTAACGCAGATTTTTAAGAAAAGGAAATAAACGTTAGCACTCATGAAATATGTTATAAAAACTTTCCAAGTTGGAAAATATCAAAGAAGAGTAATAAAAATGTGGTTTCTTCTAAGTGTATGTGATATATATATAGTCATACATAAATACCAAATTATACAATATATGATAAAAATTGAAAAGAGGTTTCTTCTTACAAGACGTTTTTAAAGATTCTTTTCTTTCAATTTTAATACGATTGCACGACTATAACATTACCGCCCCCCCCCGAAACAAAGTTTAAAAGTTTGATTGACATGGATTTATCTATTTATTGAAAACTTCCTGTTGCTTAGTTTGACCGATTATACAATCCACTTAACCTATTCAATAAAACTTGTAATTTTGAACTAGTATTGGATTATACGATAACTATATTTTCATATAAATGTTTTTTTCTTTGATATTTCCTCTATTCTTTTTTCCTGTCCTCTTTCCTTCTTTTTTGTACGAATATTTCCTCTCATATGAATACTATGTTGACTTTGAAAGGAAAATGTACACACACACATATCAGGGTGAGTGTCATTAATTTCCTTCTTGATGTAATTACTAAAATTAATCATTTTGTTTTATAGCATTTTCTTATGAATCTTCTACTACTTTTCTAGTTTAATTGGAACACACTAAATGTTTCCTAAGAATAGAAAAGGATTCTGTTGCCAAATACTACACTCAGATTTCGTGCATTTTTGCAATATGTGTTTATGTGAACGAAAAAGTATTTTCGAGTTCAATATTAAATTTATAATAAAGGATAATAAGAATAAAAAATAGTATATCCAGACGCATTTTTCTGAGAAGCATTTGTTCAAAAATTAGATATCTAAAAACAGAATAATAAAATCACTCTCTTCATTAAGAGCAACGTTTTTCTAACGATTCTTGAAATTTAATTATATAATTCATAATATATTATATCCCGAAGTATAAAATATTATTGAAGTGAATCTCCATATTAATTTAAAAGTAAATATTCGATTGGAATACTAATTCTTGATAAATCATTATATATATTCGAATTAGTTCTTTTTCGCGTGGTAAACTAATTAAGGCAGTATTCCACTTTCCGTGTTATTGCAATCGATATTTTTGCCAGCTTATCTTAAAGAGTTTGGCGGGGAATTCCACTGGAATCGGGTGTCGGCACTCCAACCAATTAATTTTATGATAATTAGATCAAGTTTCTACGTTCGCGTTCCGTGAGAAGTAGAGATTTCAATTACCCTTGGAAGTTCGGCTCAGAGGACTGATTACTTTGCTCAGGGAAAGTTGGATTTCGTGAATGAGGGATTTTTAATTTATTGATCTATGCAATTCCAGGCATCTA